>JBBPTO010001063.1:0-18967 GCA_038094155.1 Pulveroboletus cf. aberrans | reverse complement strand
ACACGGAACTGACCTGAACGATTACGACGGACTGGTCCGAATCTGGACGTAGGAATTGCTCAATCATGATGCACAGATCCACAACTGATCCCAGTGATGATCATTAGGTTACGGCATCTATGGTACAATTTCTACCCACTCTGACTCACGTTCCTTGAAACACAAGCCCAGCCACTGGCGTCTCGCGTAGGGATTTCAGGGTCTCAAGCGATCTGATGTTACACCCACTGTATCTGCGAGCACATCATAACTATTTGGGAAGGTATTTTTGCTCGTGTGGTAAATATTTAACCCCAATGTCATATCCTAACGACATCAGTGCGGCATGCGAAACCCACCTGGATACCCAGTGAGGACGGACACTTACGCATTTCACTTGCAACTTAAAGTCTCCGCTCGTCTATGCATAGGATTCGTGAACGTCAGAAAGTGTAAACATGAAATGTAGCCGGAACGCGAGAAAGCCATCGACGGGGGATAAAATACTCTCCCATCTCGCTCGGAATTGCAACGGCAGCCGACTGCAGAGTGTGGATGCGAACGGTATCTGGTCTTCGCTGGTTTATCGCGAGTGTCATTTGAGCCAGCATAGTGGTAAAAATCCGTGAACTCGATGCCCTCAGGATGCTACATCTATCACAGGTCTCCGATCCGAGCCCGTGTCATCAACGACGGTGCTGCCGCCATCAGTTGGGCTGGGTCCCCCACAAAAATTGATCTCTCAGAGCTGGAGAGGCACCGCTACGTTTCTTTTAATGTCTGCCGTTATAGTCGCCTTCTGCAAGCGCCAGCTTGTCAAATCGGCTGCCTACAACAGCCATCTCGGCGACCGCGATGTCAACTACGCCGGTTTCCCACACTCCGACACTTTGCCACAGAGTTCATGATCAAATACAAGAATGACATCCTCTCCGGCCGAAAGGCCACCTTCCATCTCGCCGTTGGCTGCGAGCATCTCAAAAAGATTCTCTCTGACAGCAAAGGGATCTGTCAGTGTCGAGTAGGTCACGAAGGACAATCAGTTGGTCGTCGAGAAGGTGCATACTCTGCTCTCTGGAATGCGCGCAGGTAATGCTAGAGAATTGTTGAAACCCAATGTTGTTTTGGATGTACTTTCTATTGATGTGTTACTCGTAAGTGCGGGGTATACCGACTAGGTAGTTTTGAGATCCTAAATCCTCAGATGGTCCCACTGGTACTGCAAGTGGGACTATTAGTTCTGCCAAACGGACAGAGAGTTCGTCAAGAGGGATCACGATTCTTTGCGGAGCCCTGAGCCTGAGCCTGTCCGATTTTTTTTTGCATTCGGCTTCGATAGTGTCACTCCGGGAGCATTTCACATCATCTGTACCATCTGCTCGAATGCCCATACCTCAAGCGCTCAGATCCCCAACTCGAGGAATTCTGTCAAGTATGACACACCTGTCCAACACGCCATACTGTTATCACTCGGAGATGAAATCCGCCGATCTGCGTGTATGCACCCACGTCACAGAATAGGCAGCAATGTGTCACAATGGCATTTATACAGGCCAGGTGATGCTGCTTGCTGGCAGGATTTCATTTTCTCCTCGACTTACGGATACACCACTGGCACAACGTACACAACATGTGCCTCTGGTTTTCTCCTCTTCTCCCTGTCGCTGCCATTGTTGCAGCTGTTGCCGCCATAGGGGGACTTCCGCGTCACCCAGAATGGAGGTCGTATTGCCAAGGCTGGGGACGTCCCATGTGTTGTCCTCCTCCCCGTCTAATGTGGAACGTACCCCTCGGATCTAATACCATCAGCAAAATATCAGTGCAATTATCTAACTTTATATAAACTTAATTTGACTTTTTGAGACAGTTAAGTCCCGAACAAGTATCACTCGCGTTAAGTTGAAATAAGCGCACCCTTCAACTTGTTTCCTACTTTTCTTGCTTTCGCTCACAGGAAAAAGTGAAAAAAGTGAATTACGCAGTCAGACAACTACTAAAAAGTTGGATATGAAAGTAAGCGAAAAGAAACCTAATAAGGAGGGTAAGTATATCGGGCACAGCGGGTGACAGTCCGAATATCACAGCAAGCAGCGAAAAAGAGACGGAAATGAGTGACACAACAGTAGAAGAAGCAACGAGTCCAGAGTGAAGACAGCGGGACGATGCAACCATGGGATGATGTGGCTGTTGTGAGACGAGGAAGCCTTGGCCAAACGACGGGACGAAACTTGTATGATAACGACACGAAAATGATTGATGGGTATAGGGTGGGCATGTCGAACACACCATCTCTGTACAGTTTGGTATTAGCGTACGGCACAAAGGAAACAAAGGAAGACAATACAAAGCAGAGAGCGGGGATCGACACCACCAACTTCTCCTTTTGCAGAACTGCTTGTGCTGTCTGTACTGCCGGTCTTCTTGTTTCGAAGACATTGTACCTCCTTGAACACCTCGCGGATAAAATCAGGACCTCGTCGCTCCAAGGACTTTTTGTAACCAGCGGTCTCGGAATTCCAGTGATTGGACGAGAACTGAAAAGGGGGGTTAGTTTCCTGTCCTGTCTGCTTGTTTACAACCTTCGGAAGCTTTGGCTTCCGCTTTCCATCCATAGAGCGCTTGAGCTTTCCGTCCTTGGATCGCTTGACTTCGTTCACCTCGTTCATATCCTGCAATGCTTGATGAACATCAATGGTTCCGTTTTGAACAAATCGGAGGGCGCGTTCAAGCTAAATTAACATTATTACAGGATGAATCAGAATCAAGAACGAATACTGACCGCTGCACAAGCAATTGCTATCACACCCGCCCCATTTTCCCCCAAGGCAAACTCCTGCGGAACAACCTTGTCAACTGGTTCAAACCCGGAGATCAGGTTCATGTGAGTTGTAGCAAGTAGGTCATAAAGGAATGGTGACTTGAATAAAGTATCTGAAGAGGGGGCATCCATGTGTTCCGGGTGTTCATCCAGGAAGCACCACCCATCCACAAGCCTTTTAGCTTCTTCTTGGGGGGTCATATCTTCAGGTAGCTGGGACAGGTAGCTGATCATCATTGCAAGTGCTCCCGACCTGAAATTACTTTGCCATTCTGAAATACATTGCTTCACCTGGTGGTCAAATAGCATTGGATGATTAATGTGAAAAAAGGACACTTATGATCGAGTGAACAGGCCCATTGATGACCACAATATGTTCAACTGTCAGATAGATCTTGTTGAAGATCTATTGCAATGCCTTGACCATGACACTGTCTGGGATGACCCACACATCTGGTTGAGTCCCAGACCAGACAATCAAGGCACCAATAAGGCAATGTGACCATTGCTGGTTGCTTGGTACAGGCAAGTCCTTCATTTTATATGCACACCTCTTGGTGTTGTTGGGGTCCACCAACTCATTAGACTCGCCATTAGAACCAATGGAGGGCATGGACTCATGCCACTCAAGCTTGACTTTCTTATAAGATCCAGTGGTACTCTGCACATTCTTGACAATTGTTAAATATATAACTCCTCCAAGGTCCTCCGACTTACTCCAGACCTGTTCCATTGCAACTCTGAAGCTTTCTCTACAAAAGTACAACTTCTGACTCTGGGGTTGTTTGGAGTTGATTCCACAGTTAGTAACATCTTTTCTTCCTTTGGACCTCTTATTTCCTATTCTGGACATTACATTGGAGTTACATTGGAGTTCATGCATTCTGATCTTTGTCACTATTTAATGTGTCTGCTTTTGTAATTCCTCCCTCAGTTGTTCTGCCACCAATGTGCAACAGCTGAGATTAGTCTTTTAGCTATATCTAGCTCTTATTTTACTTATGTTTGTAGTTAGGGCATCTCTATCCCTTCATAGTGCACATATTTTGACAACAATGCCTGCAGATGTCTGCAAAGTGAGTGAGTCCATCACATCAGTGTCAGTTGGATCAAAGGCTTAGTCATGGTGTGCTAGTTGTTCTCTCACTGCCCTGAGCATTGGCTGATTGTGTGGCTGGCTGCTTCACAAGCTGCTTTGAAAGAGCTGCATTAAAAGCCTTCTGCTCAGCATCAACCTCAGGTGCACTCTCACCTGACTCACTTCTTGATGTCAAAGTCTAACTCTGGAGCAACTCTGATACAACTCTGCAGGAGCTCCAACTTGTTCTATGTGTTCTTTACTCTCTTTCACTTTAGAGTTTGACAAATTCTGTGTGCTATGAAGGGGTAGAGATACTCTCAGCTATTGCACAGTGGTGGCAGAACAACTGAGGGAGGAATTATGAAAGTGGACACATTAAATAGTGATAGAGATCAGAGTGCATGAACTCAGATGTAACTCCAATGTAATGTCCAGAATAGGAAATAAGAGGTCTGAAGGAAGAAAAGATATTACTAACAGTGGAATCAACTCTGAACAACTCCAGAGTCAGAAGTTGTACTTTTGTAGAGAAAGCTTTGAAGTTGTGGTGGAACAGGTCCAGAGTAAGTTGAAGGACCTTGGAGGAGTTATATATTTGACAGAGTTGTACTTTACCTATTCTGGCAACCTTTCTTGACATGTCATATTTTTCTAAGTGTGTCATATGATTTTCTGCAAGTTGCATGACTCATTTTCTTTTATGCACCATTCCTTTCTCATCCTGAGCTATTCCTAATGCATGTCGCTTATTCTCACTTAATTCCAGTCCAGAGTTGCTGGAGTTGGTATGTGCACATACCATTTCACTATTTAATCTCTTTGTCTTTTTCAACTCACCTCAGTTGTGATTGCTCCCTGGGCATCTGGCTGAGGTGAGGCTCTTCATTCATTTTACCTATGGCTGTTCTGATAGTATGTAGTACTGGGCAGTACTGTTCTTCCCATAGGTGAATTCAGTTGTGATTGCTCCCTGGGCATCTGGCTGAGTGCTGGGCACTACTGCCCTTATCATAGATTCTGACATCTGAGATGATGTGGGCTTTGACTGCCTTGCACTTTGCATGAGCTGAGCAATACTGGAAATGGAGCAACAGCTCTAGGTCCTTCGAGGCCTCGGTTGCCTTGCACTTTATGGATGCTGGATGATGTTGGGAACATGGTGGTGGCTCTAGGCCATCTGACTCTATGACCTTGGCCACCTTGCACTTTGCAAGCACCAAATGATATTGAGATGGTGGAAGGGGCTCTACATCTTCTGCATTACCATTCTCAAACTTGCAGTCAGCCTTGATTTGCTGAGAGAACATCAGCATCTACACCTGAAGAAACAGAAAGAAGGAAAGTACTTGCCAATACCTGGTTGCCAACTGTTGAGAAGGCTGCCCTTTTGGCACCATTGGTAACAAGGTCCACAAGCATCTCCAGATCGGAATCTTCATCTGTGACTTGCACAGAGATGTTCTCAAGTTGTGAAGCCAGGACAGAAGGTGCCAACATGTGACTTGAATGATGGTGGAATAAAGCCTTGAACTTGTTCAGGTTTGCATTATTGACATTGGGGGAACTCCTGGCATCGGTCATGCTAGTGAGCCATTTTGACACAGTGCTTGTCTCAGAGGTGTCAATTCTAGAAGCATGGGTGATTTGGAGGTAAAACAGAGTGAACTCCATCAGTAGTAGCTGCATTGGTAGAGTGTAATGTTATTTACTCTTTGAGAATGAATCTTAACCATGATCATTCTTAGATTTTCACACTGCCAGTCTGATAATCATTCCAGTCATCTGCAATAGCAAATTAGGTGACATTACCATGTAGGGCCATCAACATGTAAGTACTACAGATGGTAAGGGGGTTCAAGACTGACTCATGGGCTTGCTGCTGTAGCTTCTGGGCCTTGACAATGCACAGGGATTCTTTCAAGGACATTGTTGCCATGAGTGCAACTTTTTGTGAGCCACACCTGGTTTCTGAGTTGTTATCAACAACCATCTCTGTGCCATCAGCAGCAGGAAAGGCAGTGGGTGAGTGTGCCCCACTTTGGGCAAGTGCACCACTCTTTTTCTGATGGTCATCAAGCTTTGCTTGAAGATGCTGACTTTCCACAGGACTCTAAGCATGAGGACATGCATGAGGATGGATGGACTGCAGCTTAAAAGCATGGGCCTCAGCTTCTTTTGCCTCAGCCTCGACCTCCATCTGGGCCAGTTCTTTCAGGCTGGCCAGGGCATTCTTCTTTTGTGCTGCCCTCTTCTCCATCAGCTGTTTGTTGTCAGTGGCCTTCTCAGCCTTGGCATGTCATTTCTTTTCTGGCAGTAGAATCTGAGCAGGATGCTTGTTCACATTAGATGGCCAAGTGTGGTGAGTGGAGAGGGAGGCCTGGTCTTGTGCTGTGAGGTCTGTCATGATGAAGGGACTGAGTCGAGGAGAAGGGTTGGAGTTGGTGGTGACCATTAAAGGTAAGTGGTCTGAGGAAAATTTTCTGTTGTATGACACCAATGCAGTGAGTCTGGCCCTATTTGTAGGGCACTCTGAAGCACACATAAGCCATGGTACCCAGCTGCCAGCCCTTTTCAAGGTAAGGCTCATGTTACTTTGCTCTTTGTTTATTTAATTCAGCCTGGAAAATGCCTACAGACTTTAGCAAGCTGCAGCACCCATATGCCTATCTGGGCTGCTGATGATTTTTCAAGACAACTGTGGGGTGAAAAAAAAAACACATGTGCATTGTTCATACAATACCACAGTCATCTTCTAGTCCCTCTGTGACTCCCTCTCCTTCTGAATCTGAGTCCTCCCCTGACAATCATGAAGACTTACCAGACACACCTGAAGTGAAGATGAAGCAGGAGATGATGAGTGGGACAAAGAGATTTTTGCAAGCATTGATGCTCAGTTTTATGGTCCAGACAATTGTCTTTATTGAAATTTCCAGTGAACTGAAAGGTAAGCAAACTTGCTACATTCACTGGGTCTAGTACTAAATTTTCCAGCATGTCCATGTGATGCAGAAGGCAATCTCCTCCTTTTCAATACCCCCCCCCAATTCTGTTGACTCAAATACAAGTGATTGGACCCCATATGAGAACTGAATCCAGTTTGAAGTTGCTCACTTCCTGTACACTCACAATCAGATGTCTGCTGTGCACATGAACACCCTTTTCTACCTCTGTATGGGCTCTTTGTGCATATACAGTGACCACCCTTCATTCTGCAACCATGGTCATCTCCTCCAAATGATCAACAACATGCCACTTGGTGACATCAAATGGAATCACTTTGCCATTGAGTACACTGGCAAAGTTTCCACAACACCTAATCCTCCTGAGTGGATGCAACAGTGATTCAAGGTGTGGTATTGGGACCCTCAGGCCATTGTTCACCAACTTCTCAGCAATTCTGCTTTTTCCAAGAAGCTAGATCTGCATCCTTACTGTGAATTTCAAACTGGCAATGATATACAATAGTATTCAAATTTTATGTCAGATGATTGTGCTGGCAGAAAGCTGTAAGTTCACCCTATCACATTCTCATATCAATGTGTAATGCAGATTACATAGGACATCATCTCTCAAGATCTGGATACCCATGGAAGTGTTTTTGTCCCAATTATTCTGGGTAGCAACAAGACCACAGTCTCTGTTGGCCCTGGAAACAATGAGTACTATGCCCTGCACCTCTCTATTTGGAATGTTTGCATACTGTGAGACATGCACACTGTGATGCTCTCATGCTCATAGGCTTCTTGACCATTCCTAAGAGTATGTATGTAAATTTACTAATTGTTGCTCGTGTTCACATTTCCAAAGTGGCTAGAGAACATCAATCTGACACTGCCTTTCACAACTTTTGAAGGTAGCTATTTCATTCATCTCTTGCATTCATTCTCAAGTTGCTCAAACTGGTGTAAAGTAGCTAAAGGACTTGGAATGAAGTACTAAGCAAATAAGTAGGGTGTGAGTATAGGTCTTGACCCAAGGGATTGCAAAGAGAATGAAAGAGGATTATGTCATATCCCGAAATCCAACCAAGTCAACTCTGACCTCCGGAACCCAACTCTGCCCATCCCTCCAGTGATTCCTCACCAAATATACAACTCCATTCCTCCAGACATCTCATAGATTCTCTTACATATGTCTCTTGTTCTGTATTTAGATTAGTCTTGCCTTTCTGTCCCCTCCGATGCTGTGTAGCACAGCTCTGGCTTGTTCCTGACCCGGAGCACAGCTCCGGCATATGCCTATCCGACCTCCAAGTACTTTAGTCATCTGACCTTCATTACTAATCTGCAGTTTCTCTCCGTATATAAAGCCTGTATCAGTACATAGATACCTTAGGCTGAATATTGACTTAGACAGTCCTCTGTTCATCTCTGAATCCCTCTGATGTGTCTCTGATCAACGAAGGCTGTGACAGTGTGAAGACATGACACATAAGTCCTGTGTCAAGCCTTCACTCCTCTGGACACAACCCTCTGGATGTCCGACCACCTCTGGTGCTTGTTCCCCTTCGACTCTGATCTCTGACCGGAGTTTGAGTGGAGGATGTTCCGGTCTTAACAGACTATAAGAATGGCTTACTGGTTGTCCACAGGACACTGGAAAACTGAGTCTGGCTTCCCTCTGTTCAGTAGGGCTAGGAAACCAACTTGGTGTTGCAGGACTAGGACAGCAATGGGGGAAATGGAAGGGAAACTGGCTTAGGATTGATACTGGATGGTACTAGATGGCTTGCATAGTGATGGTAGAGGAATACATCTCTAATTTGGACATACCTGAATGATATATAGTAAGGAAAACATCAAAGAAGACTATTTGACTCTAAAATAATGAATCCAGTGTCTGAGAAAGTGATCTGGTGCACAGGAACCCGGTATCTGATGGACTGGATAGGTATCCTGTGCGCATGGGTCCGGGTCTGGTACATTGAATTGAAAGGAAAGAGTAGACAAATGGTAGATGGATCAAAAACTGACCTTCAGACAACTACTGGATTGACTCAGATCAGGATAGACAGCAGTGCAGAGCAGCCTCGGATCGACTGGAGCACAGGATAGAGATTAGAGATGGCTAGGAATGACCAGATATCACTGTAAGAAACTGTACTTTCTGACACTGGCCATGGAGAAGCCCAAGGTTGTTCACTATGGAGATGGTCACTACCAGCACACCATTTATGGCCTCAGACCTTATATTGCTGACTATGAAGAGCAAGTACTGCTGGTGTGTATTGTGCACAGGTGATGTCCCTGGTAGGTTCCACAGACTCATCAATACAAATGACTGATGACAAGGTTAACAGATGTCATGCTCCATCAAATGACCTTGATCAAGATGGGGACATTCCCAAATGCACTCATGACTATGATGCCACTCTCCTGTGAACAGCAGTGCCTGATGTCCTTTGGAATGAGTATGCAATTGTGGGTGATTTTATTGTGAGTTGCCCACATTTATGCTGATCATAATCTTGCCGATGGTCCTGCCCTCCAGATGGCATTATTCCTGGCTCACCACCTATTCATCTCAATGTTTGTGCTTCAGACCCACTCTCCTCAGATGGTACTAAACCTGACCCATTAGCCTTTCACCAATGATTTCCCTTTTTACTGGCCCTTGACCTGTTGCATCAACCTATCAAAGGATGCTTCAAAGACCACATTGTTGACTGGATCATCATGTGTCAAATATATAGCTCCTCCAAGGTCCTCCAAATTACTCCAGACCTGTTTCATGCAACTCTGAACTTTTGCCTACAAAGTACAACTCCTGACTCTGGAGTTATTTGGAGTTGATTCAATACTTAGTAATGTTCTTTTTCTCCTTCAGACCTCATATTCCCTATTCCGGACATTACATCGGAGTTAAATTGGAGTTCATGTGCTCTGATCTCCATCACTACTTAATCTGTCCACTTTCATAATTCCTTCCTCAGTTGTTCTGCCACCACTGTGCAACAGCTAAGGGTATCTCTACCCCTTCATAGTGCACAGATTTTGTCGGGTTATAAGCCCTGCTAGCATCTGAAAACTTCTCAGTTTATCTCCAAGTGCTCTTGCTTAACTCCAGACAACTCCAGAGTAACTCTAACATTACTCCAACATCTTCTCTTCCGCCCTGCAATGCCACACAATATTGTCTAACTCCATTCCTGACACCATGGCATCAGATAAAACAACCACCACTCTTGACTGTCCTATTCTCACGGACACTTCAAATTTCCAAATCTGAAAACTCTGGATTACTGAAATCCTCTGCTCCTTGACATTGTCCTTGAGTCTGACCCAACTCCTATGAACTCTGATGCCATCTCTAAAATCACCTCTTCTGACATTGACACATGGACAGAATGTAAAGACTCAGCATTCAGAATTATCCTGGATGACATATCTGATGATCTCCTGCTCTGAACATAGGAACACACTACATTGAAGGTGATCTACAACATCCTTCTCAAACTCCACAAGGCCTTGAGCCATAACTTCAAGCCTACTCATGCATTCTCCAGGACCTCCAGACCCTCTAATATCTCTGCTGGCTGCTCCAACATCACAAAGCATGGCCAGCTCATCAAATCTTACCTTGGACAATGCTCCAGAGGAGGAGGAGAAGACATACCCAGAGCTGTTCAAAGCACTTTGTTGCAGATCTCTGAAACCCCCAGGACCTCTGGAATTTCTGCTAACCACTTCAACAAAGCTCAGCCCACAAAGTCTCACTCTGGGCAATGCCCAGGAGGAGGTGGTGGTGGTGGTGGAGGAGGAGGTGGAGGAGCAATACCTGGACCTGCCTGAAGCATTTCTTTGCAGGCCTCTGACATCTCTGACAACACCTCCAACTCACATTCAGCAGGTACCTTTGCACCTGTACTCAAACCCTCTGAGGACTCTGCCAACTCTGCCAGCTGCTCTGATGCAGCACAGCATGACCAGCTTACACAGTCCCACTCTGGACATCACTTCAGAGGAGGAGAAGAAACATCTGAAGCTGTCCATAGCACTCCTATGCAGGCCCACCAGGTTCCTCATTGTCCATCATCTCCTGCACGTACCTCCAAATGCATACTCACATCCTCCAAGGACTCTGACATCTCTGCCAAGTGCTCCAACTGTTAAGACTGGATCTCCTCCACTCAAACTCTGGTTGAAGATTGGAGGTTGAAGGGGATTGAATGGCCAGAGATGGCCGAAGGTCCAGAGGGATGAAGGCTTGACACATGACTTATGTGTTGCATCTCTGCACTGTCACGGCCTTCTTGGTTGGAGGTGCATTGGAGGATCTGGAGTAGGATTGGAAGAGGAGTCTATGATGATATTCAGGCTGGAGTATCTACATACAGAATTGGAGTATATATAGTTGGAGGAAAGTCAGAGGCTAGGTAGATGTATAATATGGAGGTTGGATATCTGAGTGCTGGAGCTGTGCTACACAGCATTGAAGGAAACAGAGGGGTGAGACTAAACTATATATGGAACAAAAAACATACGTAAGGGAATCTAAGATAAGTCTAGAGAAACGAAGGAGCGGAGTTGGTGAGAGGTCATCAGAGGGATGTGTGGAGTTAGTCTGGAGTTCAGAGTTGTGTCGATTACATGGGATATGACACCAACTCAACACAGTGCAAATGGCTGATAAAGTTCCACTCTGGACATCACTCTAGAGGAGGAGGAGGAACAACATCCAGAGTAGCTCAGAGTACTCCTTCACAAGACCCTGAGGCTGCTTGTCTACCATCTCTAGGTAACTCTGACATTGCCCCACATTTTCTTGAGGTCACACCTCTCCTATCTCCAGTTGACTCCGACTTTGCACACAATATCTCCAGCCACTCTGGCTGCTCCACTAATAGCTCCATAGCACAGCAGAACCAATGCATAGAGCCACACTCGGGGAAATGCTCTGAAGGAGGAGGAAGAGAAAGAACATTTAGAGCTACCCAGAGTACATACTCCTCTGCCGGCCTCCAAGGCCATTCATTCACCATCTCTGGGTGACTCTTATGTTACCATATACTCATCACAGACTCTGTGTCTCTCACATGCACATACATCCAACTCTGGTTCCTGCTCCTCTGATGCTCTGCATGTCTCACCTCCAGAGTACCTCAACTCTGCAACCAAGTTCTCTCTGAACTCCAGATGCTTCAAGTGCTCTGACTGCACAGACTGCACCAACCACACTGGCTGCTCCAGCAAGCTGTCCTGGTGGTGTGAACACCATGAAAGTGCAGGCCATGACACAAAGGACTGCTGTGCATACAAGAGCTGGAAGCTGACTCTCAAACAGAGGAAGTGCACACACATGCACACCACAAGTTCAGACTGGAGCTCCACAACTTCAGAGAGGGTAAACATACTCATTGAAGCCTGTCTCTGTCATCCATACAAGGCAACAACTTCAGAGACCAACTCCACATCTCTGGAGAGGGTTAACCTACTCAGAGAAGCCCCTCTCCCTCATTCACACACTAAAACAACTCCAGAGCACAACTCCATAACTCTGGAGTGGACAGACATACAATCTAAGGTCCTTTCACTCCAGTCTCACACTGCTTATGCTCACATCACATCCAAGACCATGGCTGACATCAAACACAGTGCAGTCATCAACTCCAGTGCCACCTTGCACATGGTATCACACCATGGCACCTTACATACTTACTCAATCCTACTTCTGCCTCATTCAATCCAACTCAGAGATGATTCCATAGCACATGCCATTGGAACTGGCACCACACAACTCCGCTCCATGGTCTGAAGGACCACACATACAATTTTACTCAACAATGTCTTACATGTTCTGGAGCTCAAGCATGCTGTTATTTCCATCAAAGAGCTAGCTCATGCTGGCCTCCACACCATCTTCCTAACTGGTGCCACTGCTGGCTACATCTGCAATGGTTCTGACAAAGTGGCCAGAAATGACTGAGAGGCCTTTCAAGTGGCTGTAATTGACTACTACCCAAGATGTGAAGGTAATTAACACTACCAATGTGCTGATTTATATGCATTAGCTCAGGAAACCGAGATGAGGCCTATGACAAGCCTGGACACATTTGAAGAGTACCACTAGAGCTATATCTGGATTTCAGCACAGCACCTTTTCTGGAAGCACCTAGCTGAGTATGATTATGACATGATTTACCTCAGCAGGTTCCTGTGGTGTCTCTGAGACCAGATTCTTTACTGGCTTGCTATTATCTGCCCTGATATTTATTCTGATGAGTCCTACCCAATGTCAGATGTTGCTGATGCTGCCCACTTCTTTCTTTTAGGTCTAAACCTCATAGCATCAAAACTCAGATGGCTCTGACAACATTCTGTAAAGTCCTACCAGCACCTGAGCCAACCCTGTCTATTCCTAAGCCAGTCATGTCAAACTCAAGACCTCCAACATCAATTTTCACCAACCTGGCCACAGTTCCAGCTAATCCAAGCTCTACCTTGTCAGTTCTGACTACAGCCCAGCTGAAGTTCATGCCATTTGCAGATTCCAACCTGATTTTACATTTTGGATCTGAGATAGAGATTATGGTGAACACTGTGGACCCAGAGCTGCAAGACATACCTGAAGTACACATAAGTTGCATTTCCATTACTAAATCACCAGTTTTTGTAGAATCTGAGCTGATTCTTGGCAAATCGCCAGTTCTCACGCTTGGATCCTGGTTTCCTACACTTCAGACCCTTCATACTGATTACTCTGTAGACCCAAAGCCATGAGACATATCTGAAGTATCCATAAGTCATGTTTCCATTGCCTATTCACCAATTTTCATGGAATCCTAATCATTTCTTGCAGAAATGCCAGTTTCTCTGCTCTGGCCCCAATTTCCTGTGCTCTGAACCTGGTTTTCTATGCTCCAGAACCTTTATCCTGATTACTTGGTGGACCCAGAGCCACCAGACATATTCAAAGTACACACAAGCCATGTTGCCATCACTGATCCACCAGTTTTTATAGATTCTGAGTCATTTCTTGCAGAAATGCTGGTTTTCATGCTCAGTTCCTGGTTTCCCATGCTCTGAACCCAGTCTCCTATACTTCAGACCATTCATCCTGCTTACCCTGTAGGCCCAGAGCCATCAGACACATCTAAAGTACTCATAAGTCGCATTCCCATCACTGACCTGCCAGTTTCAATAGATTCCGAGTCACTTCTTGCAGAATTGCCAGTTTCTGTGCTTCCGACCTGGTTTCCTACAGTTCAGACCCTTCATACCAATTACCCAGTAGACTTCGAGCCACCAGACACATCTGAAGTACCCTTAAGTCATATTGCCATCACTAAACCATCAGTTTTTGTAGAATCTGAGCTAATTATTGCAGAACTGCCAGTTCCTGCACTCTGTTTTCAGTTTTCCATGCTCTGGACCCGGTCTCCCACATTTCAGACCTTTTATCCTGCTTATGCTGTGGACTCAGAGCCACCAGACAAATTCAAAGTACCAATAAGTCATGTTTCCATCACTGATTTGCAAGTTTATGTAGATTTTATGCAGAAATGCTGGTTCCTGCACTCTGGTCCCAGTTTTTCATACCCTGGACCCAGTTTCCCATGCCCCAAACCTTTCATCCTGCATTCATCCTGTTCCTCATTGCATTACATGCTTTTCTTTTTGTCAAAATATATAACTCCTCTAAGGTCCTTTGACTTACTCCAGACCTGTTCCGTGCAACTCCAAAGCTTTCGCCTATCAAGTACAACTCCTGACTCTGGAGTTATTTGGAGTTGACTCAATACTCAGTAACATCCTTTTTCTCTTTTGGACCTCTTATTTCCTATTCTGGACATTATGTTGGAGTTACATCGGAGTTCATGTGCTCTGATTTCCATCAGTATTTTAGACAGTCCACTTTGTCATTCCTTTCTCAGTTGTTCTGCCATCATTGTGCAACACTGAGGTTAGTTTTCTAGCTACATCTAGCTCTCATTTTACTCATGTTTGTAGTTAGGGTATCTGTACCCCTTCATAGCACACAGATTCTGACACTTTTGCACCATCCCACATTAGAGAGTCTTATTCATAGTATTGCCATTCTTTTTACCTATGAGATCATTGTTACTGCATCCACAACCCGGTTTCCTGCACACCTGATCTGGTTTACCAGACCCGAGATGTTCATTCCTTCTTGCCAATCAGTTGTACATCTTCATACTGCAGTTCCCACGATCTGGACCTGGACCTACCCACCTTCAACCCGATTTTCCCAAGTACAGATCCTCCTGAGGACAGTTGGTTTATTTTGTTCCCCCCAGGACCACCTTCAAGATGCTTCAGAAGCCTTGCAAGTGGATATTTTCAGGTTTTTGCATTCAAAGACTCCTCCTGACACTTCAGATCATTGTTCCTGCAATCCGGACCCGGTTTCCCACGCATCGGACCTGGTTTCATCCCCTGACATTTTTCCTTTTCATAGCCAGAGTTTTAGTTCTAAGTATTTCTAAGTTCTTTCTATGTCTATCCCACCACTCTACTGTCATTTCTGTCATTCAGACACCCATTTCAACACCACATATAGCTTTTCCCATGATCCAGACCTGGTCAACCTGACATCCAATTCCATTTCCTGTGCTCTGAACACTTCTTTTCTTGCTCAGTAATACTGTTTTGAGGTTGATATATTGATTCCCTAGCTTCCAGAATATAGTAGAAGGAGTAGAGGATGAAAGACCAGATGAAGAAAATCTCCCAAGACCAGGATTTTCAAATACCCAAAACTGTAGACCTGCCAAAGAATCCTGGGTACCATCAGTAGAAATAGAAGTTGACGAGCTGGATGATGAACAGCTCTTTTTCCAATCACACCAACATCTAACTCCCTGATTCTGACACCATAGAAAACAATACCGCTCCTTACGATAGGTTTCTCCTCCTCTGTTTTACCCTGGTTTTCATCCAGAGACATACTTACATACCATCACTCACAAAAGACAGTCCAACTACAATAGCAGTCCCTTTTTTTCAACAGAAAAGCCAAAGCCAAGTAGATAGTTCTCAAACCTGACCATTTTACTGCTTTCCCATGCCCTGGTTACCTTACCACACACCAGACCTGACTTTCTTGCACTCCGGATTCATATTTTTGACATCAGAAACATAGTACCTTCATATCAGATACATACATTTTCACTTTCATTTGCATGCTGAGGTACCATGCCTTTATTTTATTACAGCATCAAGAAGAATAGGAGAAGAAAGGTGTAGAAAGACAGTCAGGAGTTACCCAGAGGCCAGATCCCAAGAAGTTACAGTTCCCTTCATTTTCAGTTTTCCTGAGTCAAGTTTAAAGCTAAGTCTCCTGCAGGAAGCCTTTTCTGATCGTTTCCTTCATTCCCTATTCAATTAGCATACACTTACCATTCCATTCCTTGAGTTTAGACCTCAGACTTTGATTGGTTTCTTGGACACCAGACATGGACAGCATGGATGTGATCAGGTTCACTCTAAACAAGTAAGAAGATGCTTGGAGAAGGAACTACTGCCCCCATCAGTCCAGGAGGACTCAGATTCACCATTATCTGCTCCTACAGGACTCTGATGCCTACCTACCACCTATTTCCAATCACATTTTGGCCTTCAAGACTATTTCAATTCATGTGCTAAAGCCTGAGTTGACATGTTGTGTGTTGGAGAGGGTGCACAGCTACAACCTGGACCTGGAACCCGGAACCCGAGCCTGTCAACACACTCATTTTATGCCCTGGCCCACACAGCTCATTCTGCATCACCCACTCTTTCCCCTCTGGACCTGAGTCTTGGCCTTCATTCATTCTGGCCATACAATGCTGATGAGGACATCAGATCTAAGTCCCCTGTGGATGTAGGAAAGTGGAGTTCTCTACAGTGATATCCGGAGTTTTCCCACAGTCCGATAGCCCCTATCCAATGCTCCTACCAACCCCAAGACCATTCTGCTGCTGTTTGTTCCAACCCAAGTCAAACTAGTTGAAGTTCAAAGGTCAATTTTGAACCCAGTGTCTGGACCTGAGTTCCCATGCACCAGTCCCAGTGTTGCTGCACCTCAGGAACTGTTTCTGTGCTCCAGGTTTGGTCGGGTTTTTGTTCTTTTCATGTTTCCTTTACTGTACATTGTTAGGGTATGCTCAGATTAGACTTTGTATCTAGGAATTAGTTCCTAGACAGTGTGCAAGTTACCACCACCATTCCTAAGCTTCTAAGTTCGGTTTCCTAAGCCTTTCCCTACTTTTCCCTTTAAGTTCCCCTCAAGCCCTGCAAGATTAGTTGGTTTCCTAGCCCTACCAAACAGGGGAAAAGCCAGACTCAGTTTTCCAGTGTCCTGTGAACATTTAGTAAGCCTTTCCTACAGTCCTCTTCTTTTTCCTTTCCTCTCTTTGCAATCCCCTTGGGTTGA
The DNA here is from genome assembly GCA_038094155.1 of Pulveroboletus cf. aberrans. Lineage (NCBI taxonomy): Eukaryota > Fungi > Basidiomycota > Agaricomycetes > Boletales > Boletaceae > Pulveroboletus > Pulveroboletus cf. aberrans. Next base: position 1,715 of record JBBPTO010001063.1, on the reverse strand, counting down.
GATATACACTTGCATCCCTATTTCTTGCTTAGGACTACACTCCAGAGTTTTTTTTGCTGTTTTACACCAGACCCGGATCCATGCGCACAGGATATCTATCTGGTTCACCAGATACCAGATTTCCATGCACTGGATCACTTTCCCACACATCAGATCCATTCTTTTAGAGTCTAATAGTCTTTTTTTGTGTTTCTCTTACTATGTATATATCATTCAGGTATGCCCGAATTAGGATATAATTCCCTTACCATTACTATGCAAGCCATCTAGTTCCATTCAGTACCAATCCTAAGCCAGTTTCCTTCCAGTTTTCCCCATTCCTGCCATAGTCCTGCAACATCAAGTTGGTTTTCTAGCCCTACTGAATGGGGGAATTTCAGACTCAGTTTTCCAGTGTCCTGTGGACAATCAGTGAGCCATTCTTATAGTCCTCTTTCCTTCTCTTTGCAATTTCCTGGGTCAAGACCTACACTCACACCCTACTTATTTGCTTAGGACTTCATTCTGAGTCCCCTAGCTACTTTACAGCATGGATGGCAATCTGGAGGTCTGTATCACACCTCCATCACACTACTCTGGACTTCAGAAACTCTGAAGCACTGCCACATTGCAAGATCAACCTCCAGACCACTCCTCACTCTCTTCACTCCTTTTTCCACAGGTTTCCACAAACCTCTGACATTGGCTCCACTTCCTCAACAGACACAACTGAGGCTCAGTGGGAGAATCTCACATCTGACCACTGATGATCAACAAGATGCTTCAGACCAGATGAAGAAGATGGCTTTACCATGCCAGGTGTCAAAGAAGCAGTGGGAGCACCAGTCTCTGATGTTCTCTGGACTTTCACCCATCTCTGGACCTACAACATTGACATCTTCTGGCACCATGCCACTTTCATCCCTAACTGCCAGCACTTAGAAAAGTGCTTCAAAGACAAGTCCATATGGTGCACACTCAGAAAGCTGTGGGAGCACCAATCTCTGATCTCCTCTGGCACTCTGCCAATCTCCTCTGGCCCTGTGCCACTGTTGTCCTCTGGCTCCATGCCAACACCACTTCAACTGACACCCTCAGCATCCATGTGACTCCAATCTGTGTGAGTGGGAGTGTCAAATATATAACTCCTCTGAGGTCCTCTGACTTACTCTGGACCTGTTCTGTGCAACTCTGAACTTTTCCCTACAAAGTACAACTCCTGACTCCAGAGTTATTCGGAGTTGATTTAATACTTAGTAATGTCTTTTTTCTCCTTTGGACCTCATATTTCCTATTCCAGACATTATGTCAGAGTTATGCTGGAGTTCATGTGCTCTGATATCTGTTACTACTTAATCTGTCTGCTTTCATAATTCCTTTCTCAGTTGTTCTGCCACCACTGTGCAACAGCTGAGGTTAGTCTTTTAGCTATGTCTAGCTCTCATTTTACTTATGTTTATAGTTAGGGTATCTCTACCCCTTCATAGGTAAAATATAGTTGTTCTGCCACCACTGTGCAACAGCTGAGGGTATTTCTACCCCTTCATAGTGCACAAATTTTGTTATCATGTACATCAAGCTCAGATACAGGCCTCAAAGAGAGGCCTCATGTGTGCACAATGAGATTGACCGAAGGTATGTGTTTACCATTAATCACAATGCTCATCTAATCTGTTACGACTTCCCTGGGCAGGGATAGATGCAGCCCTTCAAGGCGGGTCTCGGGGGTACTAGGA
>JBBPTO010001062.1:0-18980 GCA_038094155.1 Pulveroboletus cf. aberrans | reverse complement strand
GTATGGGTCATGGGTAATACATAGAATGGTCTAGGAGAGTCTAGAATGCATGTGATGTCATACTTCATGCATGGATAGAGTTGTGAAGTCATGATTGGGGTTGGTACTTTTGTATGACCGCATATAGGCTACCTTTAATATAATGAAGTCTAGCATTGCATGTAGGGTTTCTAGAGTAATGGTAGTGCATAGGTGCGATGTGGGATATTCATAGATCATAGATTAGATGATTGTAACAGTATGAAATTCAATGGTGCAAGATATGACAGGTGTGAGGACAGGAAACTACTGTTTCCTATACCAGATACATACTGTGAGGATGCATCATGTCACCCCTGTTGCTGGACACCCAGGATATGAAAAGGCCATAGAACTGCTGTAGTGCAGCTATTATTGGCCAGAAATGGCCAAGTTTGTAAAAGAGTATGTTTCACACTGTAACAGGTGTGCACATTTTAAGGAGGGTAACACAGTCCCTTCTGAAAAGCTGGTTCTGCTGGAAGTACCAGAATCATCATTAGAGCATATTTCTGCTGACTTCATTACAGATTTACCTCTATCCAGTGAATTTGATGCCATCTTGATGGTGGTTGACAGGTTTTCAAAGAAATTTGAGTTTTTTCTCTGAAATAAGATGGTAACAGCACTGGATACTGTGCATCTTTATCTATTAAATGTATGGAAGCATCATAACCTTTCAAATTATATTTTATCAGATCAAGGACTGCAGTTTGCCTCACAGATCATGAAGAACATCTGCAAAAGACTTGGAATTACCTCTAATTTATCTACTGCTCATCAGCCACAGACAGATGGACAGACAGAGCATATGAACAGAGATCTCCAGCAGTATCTCAGACTATTCTCAGCAGAGAAGCAGGATATGCGGACGGACTGGCTTCCAATTGCACAATTCTCCTATAACTCTAAGAAGCAGGCTTAAACAAAGAAATCTGCATTTAAAGTTACTAGATTCTATCAGCCAAGAATGGGCATCGAGCAGAAAGTCTCTAAAGTGCCAGCTGTTGAATAATTTGCCAACCTGATAGATCAAACACTACAGGAGGCTAGAGATATTTTATCAAAAGCTTGGGAGCATATGAAAATCCAAGCTGATAAGCACTGCTATGAAGCCTTTGAATATAGGGTTGAAGATAGAGTTTGGCTTTCTACAGATAGCCTATGGTTGACCCATGCATCAAAGAAGCTCAGTGAATGATAGCTGGAACCATATGAGAGCACCAAGTTAATTGAAAGTAATGCAGTTGAGCTGAAGCTTTCCAGGACTATGCAGATCCATCCAGTTGTTAACATATCTAGGGTCAAACCCTACAAGGAATGTCTTCCAGGACAGACAGCATCCCATCCAGAACCAGTCCAGGTAACAGAAGACCAGGATAAGGAAAATGAATATATTGTGAACTCACACCTTTAGGGCCAGCATATGAAATACCTGGTTCACTGGAAAGGCTGGAGGAATGAAGATTACACATGGGAGCCTAAACCTGCTTTGGCTAATGCACAGGACAATGTCACAGATTTCTGTAAGAAACCCCCTATGTACCTCATCACCTCCACATGTCCAACACTGAATTCTCTAACTTATTCACCCCCTATGATAACATAATGGTTATTTCTTCACCTGCAATACCCTTTAATCACATGGAATGCAATTCATAGAAGGGGGGTAGTGTTACAGTCAATTCCAAATTCTTCCAACACTTCTGACCACACTTAGATTGTTTGACACACTGAAAGTAATGCTTTCAAACTCATAAGCTTGGAAGCATGCCAGAACTGCAGGAACTCAGAACCTTGAAAACCCACAAGTGCAAGAGTTCAACCAGAAGTTTGTATTTTATCATTGAAACCCCTTTCCATTTGAATGGTATGTCATGCTATGCATTCCAGACTCATCCAGAACGTTCCTATGTCTTTCATACATTACCTATGATCCGAACATCATTTCATGCCCTTACTCTACTCATGTATCATATTCCATTCTTTCACACCATGCCTCCTCTGCACCTGATTCTTATGGTATTCTCATGGACATCTAGATTAGAGTAAAATAGGTACAAACATGTAGACTAGTATATAAAGGAAAAGAATGCAGTCACCAGAGGGCAGTCTCGTCCTCCTGGTGTTTTTCTCAGCACCTACAGCATTAAATCATTTTTCCTTCCCTTGACTAGTGAAAGTGGCCTAGAGCTTTAAGTGGTTCTGAGTCATATCAGTCTCCTTGCTCACACAAATGTGAGAATGTTGATAATGGTTGGGGTGGTTGACATGTTGTTGTTGCTGTTATGGTGGTTGATGAAGAAAGAAGTGTTGTGGCAAGTTGCATCAGAGTCTGAGACAACTTGTCTATTGTTTAAACATCACTTTCCACAGCCATGTGACTGACTGGAAACAGTCAGTTGCTAAAGTCCTCCTTGGATGTAAGGAGCCATTGCTCCTTAGGTCCATATTCAGTTATTCTATATCTACTTGACTTTCCTTAGGTCATCATCAAGTCATCAAGGATCCATGTCAATCTGTGTTCAATCTGTGTGCAGTCTGGCATACTTATACATATCCAGTTCTTCATATCTGTTTCTTTTCAATCCAGTCTGTCTACTGGATTGACTTCTACTGTATGTATATTGTACTGGATGCTCTGTATTGTGATCCGGTTATCAGATTCACATAGGATGCTCCTTTTTTTATGTTTATTTAGAGTCTTGGGTCTGCCCAGACTATAAAAAGTGTGATTCACACACATGACCAATGAAGAATTTTCCTTGCATCTGAGTCTTTTGTTCTCATCAATCCAGTTGTATCTGGATCTCTTTTCATTCTCTCTTCATATTAGAAGAATCAAGTCCTGTTGCCAGTCAGCCATGTCTGAGGTATTCAGGAGCTCTTCCAGATCATCTATCAAGATGTCCTGTAAGCTCTGAAGTTGCCTTCCTTTGTCTCTCTATCTGCAACTCCCCTGGGATGAACATATTGTTTCTTCTTTCTCTTTATTTGTGTTACTGACCTGCTAGTTTCCTACCTGGAGATATATAGCAGTATAGGCCAGGTAATCTCTCCTCACTGCCATTTTTCAACATTTCTTGAATGATTTGTTTAGGGACATGATCACCAAAGAATGGCTCATCATCTATATGGATGACCTCCTTATCTTCTCCCATAACCCCAATGTAGATAACCACAGTTTCCTACATTGATATTCCAAGCTATCCCACGATTCTGTAGCCTCTATCTTGCACTCCTATCAAACCTATTCTGCTGCCATTTGTCCCAACCCAAGTCAAGCAAGTTGAAGTCTAAAGGTCAGTTTCTAACTCAATGTTTTGGACCCAAGTTCCCACACATCCAACCCAGTGTTCTCACACCTCAGAACATATTTCTGCACGCTGGGTTTGATCAAGTTTTTGTGTTTTCACATTTCCTTTACTATGCATTGTTCAGGTATGCCCAAATCAGACTTTTGTACCTAGAACTTAGTTCCGAGACAGTATGCAATCCATCATTTCTAAGCCTTTAAGTCCAGTTTCCAAGTCATTTTCCTTCATTTTCCCTCCAAGTTCCTATCATGTCCTGCCAATAAAGTTGATTTCCTAGCCCTACCAAACAGGGAAAAGCCAGACCTTAGTTTTATAGTGTTTTATAACCATCTAGCAAGCCTTTCCTACTGTCCTCTTCTTTTTCCTTTCCTCTTTTTGCAATTCCTTTGGATCGAGGTCTACACTCACACCCTACATATTTGCTTAAAACTTCATTCTGTGCTCTTTTGCTATTTTACACTGAGCTTCATGAAGAAATAATAAAACATGTCCTCTAGAGAATTCATGAACTCAACCTGCACTTGAAACTCAAGAAATGCACATTCACTGCCACTAAGGTAGAGTACCTTGAGATAATTGTTAGACCCAGACAGATTGCCATGGACCCTGTCAAGCTTAACAGGATTACCTCCTGGCCCACACTCACAAAAGACAAAGACATCTAGTCTTTCCTTGAATTTTCCAACTTATATAGGCAATTCATCCCAAACTACTCCTCAGTCACATATTCCCTGATAGACCTTACAAAGAACCTTGCATGGTGTTGAACTTCTGCATGCCAAAAGTTGTTCAACAAGTTGAAGGTATTATTCCTCTCAAAATCCATCCTTCATCTCCCTAACACCTTCTGACCCTTCATCATCATGACCAATGTGTCAAAGGTTGCCACAGGGGCTATCCTTCTTTAGACTGATGCCAATGGAAACTGGCACCCCTGCTCATACCTTTCACAGTCATTCTTCCATGCTGAAAGGAACTATAACATTTACAATTGTAAACTCCTCACAATCATCCACATCTTGAAAGCCTGGAAACACTACCTCTCAGGCTCCCTCTTCCCAGTCCAAGCCTTTACAGATTACAAGAACCTGACATGCTTTCATCAGCTCTATAATTTGAACCACCAGCAAACTCACTGGCTTCTCAACCTTGTGGACTTCAATCTGAAAATGGTCCATGTTCCTGATTTCCAGCTCACTCTTTCCTTGCAGGGAAGCTCTTGTCCTTGTCCTCAAATTTCCTTATTCTCCAAACTCTACAAGCTCTACAAGAAGAAGTATCCCCAGCCTTTCAGTCCCATCTCTCTGATTGGTCATATATCCACAGAGTCCTGTCCTACAAAGAATTATCTAGAATGTATCTATGTTCTCTCCACCAATAATCTTCACCTCAACATCCTCACCTGCTGTCACAATCATGACACTGACAGACACCCTGGCTACTTAAAAATCTGACAACTCATTTTCACCAAATTCTGGTGGTCTAGATTGGCTCAATTCATCCGGAAATAAGTAGAAGGCTGTGCTGTTTGCTAACAGAATAAGGCAAACACCCACCCCACCATATCTCCACTCACATCAATTAAATCCACCTGCACTCATCCATTCCAGCAGATCTTGTGTAATCTCATCATGGATCCCTCTTCTTTCCCTGGCTTCAATTCTCTGTTAGTCATGGTTGACTACAGGCTTACTAAGAGAGAAATTCTTTGCCCCACCAACAAATTCATTACTACTGAGGACATACATAGCAACCCTCTTTTTTCACAAAGTCTTCCTTTGTTTCAGTCTTTATGATAAGGTCATCTTTGACTGAGATTCTCAGTTCACATTTTCCTTCACCCAAGAGCTAGGTTGTCTCTTGAATTACAATCTATCTCTGTCCACCACTTATCATTCCCAATCAGATGGTGAGACCAAACATGTCAACCAGAAAGTTAAGATTTATCTTCAAATCTTCTGTGGCACAAACCCTGGTTTCTGATCAGATCAGATTATCCATGCCAAATTTGCACACAACCACCATCCACACTCTGTCACTAGCAAGTCACTGTTTTATCTCATGATGGGCTATGAACTCTGTGCCCTACCCAAAATCCTTCCAAGCTTCAACCTCCTTCCATTGACCTTTATCTAAAATCCCTCTCTGCAATCAGGGATGAAGCCCTTGCTGCACAAAAACTCATGCATCAAGTCATGGCATCATGAATCAAACACTCATTCACCCTGTTCTCTAAAGGAGACAAAGTTTAACTTGAAGCCAAAAACCTCTGTTGCACCATGTAAAACCCAACTTCACCCCCAAATGGGAAGGACCCTTCATGTTAATGAAGATACTGTCCCCAATCACATATCAGCTTCATCTTCCACAGGCATGGAAGATTCACCCCATATTTCACACTTTCCTACTATTCCCATATAAAGAAAATACTGTCCATGGAAAGAACTTCCAAAGACCACCACCAGATCTTGTAGAGGGTGAGAAAAAGTATGAAATTGAGAAAATTTTATGTCACTGCAGTATGCTGTCCATTCACATGTTCCTGATTCATTGAAAGAGATATTCAGCTGAAGAAGATTCTTTGATCCCAAAACAAAACCTGAAACATTCCAAGTTCCCCTTAGATAGTTATAAAAAACTTCATCCCTCCATCTTTCTTTCATATGCTCTCTCAGAAAAACTGTCACTTAGAATCAAAAATCACCACAGAAAATAAAGCCATGTCCTCATCTCCCTCTCAGAACACTGTCTCTTCAACTCTTATAGATACCATTTCTTCTCCCTCATCTCTCACCCCCAGTACCTTAAAACCCTCTTTTACTGTAGCCACTTCCAGCTGGATCACCACCTCATTCTTCAATGGGAAACCCATCCAAGTCATCTCCAGCACTGACATGACTGCCTTGCACCATTTCCAATTCAGGAACACTATAATCACCCCTGTCCCTGCTGTCATTACATCCACCATTGCTGCAATCCCCCATTTCCCTGTTGACTCTGTCACCATTCCCTTCTTCATCCACAACCTTTGCTGTGACCTCCCTGGAAATGACTATCTCAGCCCAATGGCTGAGTGACTTGTCAACTCCTACCTCACCAATGCTATCTCCTTTCACCTCAACATCCTGTCCCCACTATATACCCACTATTGCAGGTACCTACAGATCCAATACCTTTTGCTCACGACCAAGAATCTCCTCACCCACAACATCACTAACTGAGCCACCATCCACATCAGCCAATATCTTGAAAACATCCAGAATGAACTACAGAGTCTTCTCCTCATAACCATGCATCAAATGAAGGTGGGAGAGTTTTTAGGCAACATTAATTGATCCATGAACTAGCTGAGTCTTGGGATCCTCACACCCCTTTCACATCATCAGAACCATTGACTCCCACAGAGCTTGCTGCCATCAAATGTACAGAAGCCCACTGGACTGAAAACAATGAAGCCACACCCCTCCCTCTGTTGCATCCCTGTTATCACAAAACCTGTCATCACTGCCACCACCTTGGCCATCGATGAATCAACTGCCAGAACTACATTTGTCCTATCTGTCATCACACCACATCTGACCACTCTCAAATGTGCTCTCTTTTTTACCAGCACCAACCAACCCCTTCATTGTCAAGCTTTCTTCCCTCATCACACAGCTTAAGAGGCTCACCATCTAGATGATGTGGCACTGGATATATCCCCAGCACACATTCCACTCGCACCAGACATGGCACCTTCAGACAACCCACTCCAGTTCCTCCATCTAGACAATCTGCTTCCCCTCATCATCTTCCATTTGATGATAAGAATACACTGTAGAAGGGATTGCCAACATGACCAGCTCCCCATGAATGGGCATTACATTGACATTTGATCCTTCAACACTGTCTCAGGCCTACTAAGGGAGTAATGTTACAATCAGCCCCTTTTTTCTTTTCTTTGGCCATCTGCCTCTCTACTTACACATGGGTATGAATCTCAACTTGGACATTCCATCATGTTCACTGCTGATACCAATACCATTACTCATCATCTGACCAATCACATTCCATGTGACTTCATTTGTTTCATCAACAATTCCTTTCTCACCTACCCTGAAATCATCCTATGTCTATATATACTGTACTTCTTTCATCATGTATTCTTCCAAGCTGAACCTCCCCTTCATGTACATCAATACACTGGGTCTTTGCTCCACCACTCATCCCTCACCCTTAGTCTCTTACTAGAAATCCCTTGACTCTCTGAGACTTCATAGCACTCTCAAGGCTACACTGTTCAGTGAACCCATTGTCTCTCAGTGATGTTAGATCACTGAGTCCTCATTCTCTTTGATGTTTGATCATTGAGACAGAGAAAGGAGAACACCTTGTTCACCTCAAACCTTAGTACATTTGTCCTCATGAAATGGCTAGCCCTGTTTCCCTCAAACCCTTGACCCTAGATCTGCCTTAGGGGCTATGCTTACCCTCTATCTGAGGCAAGCATAACAGGTGCTAGACCATATATAGAGGTTGTCAACATTCATAATCTTGATCCTATGAATGTTCTCATTGTCATGCTCTTCATTACATTTGTGAAAAGCTTACTTGCTCTGAAATTCATAATTCTCACTTTTGTACATGTTGTCTTCAGTGTAAAGTTGCCCTACCACCTATTCAATAGTGGACACACAACCTTCAGCTTCTCTTTGATGACCCACATGACAATACTCAATTCAAAAAGAAGATCAGAGAGTACAACAACTCTTTGGCCTTTACATCTGTGGATGTTGAAATTGATAGACAGGCTGTTCAAGATGCTGGTCCTGCATCTTTTCATATTCATGGTGCTCTCCACCATCTCATGGGTGCTCCTTTGCCTCCAAATGATCTTCAGCCATCATATGTCCAAATCTATATCTATAATCCCCCAGAAGCAACCAATAGGTCTGCCCATCAGAATTCTCAACTCCAGCCTGATATTCTGCTAGACCTACATACCACTCTTAGAGATGTCAATCCTTATCTCCCACTTTATAAGCAATCCTATAATGTCATGAGGATTAGTGCTGTTCTTTTTTCTTTTTTTATACAGTGGCTCAAAAAAGTGTCCCAATGTTGGTGCATTTTGAAGACAATGGTTAATTGCCAGTAAAGAAAACCAAATATGGCCAATCACTTGCAGAAGAGAAGGTAGTACTTGCTCTGAGCTTCCTAACCCCCCTTGGATCATGTCATTCGTTTGTAATGCCACTGAGATACAGCCATTTTAAAATAACATGTCATTGGAACACTTATTTGAACATCATGCTGTGATTTATTATCTGGTAAATAACATAAGAATATGACAGCTTCTGATGAATGCTATGCATTCATCCTGAATGATTATGTAAATTACATAATTCTAAGGTATATAAATAATACTCATACCACTCAGTTAATCAATATCATCATGAACTCCATTCCTACCTCTATTAAAGTTAATATTCTCTCCTTTCCTGAAGCTGGTCTCTCTATTCATCAGATCTCCTCCAAAACTGGGTTGGAAAAGTCTACTGTAGCCAGAGTCGTCAAATAATACCTTCTATAGAAGGAAAACATCAAGCTAGGGTGTTTTTCCAAGGTTTTCTCTACTGATAAGAGGGAGATTATTTCTAGTATTACCACTGGGAAAGTGGATGTGATGGCCATCAAAAAGTTGTATCCTGGATGCAATGGTATCAACCACTTCTGCCATGCTGACATCCAGTACTTAGCAGAGGATTATCAAAAGAAACAGATGATGATAACCAGGATAACATGGGAGAATATACCAGGAAGTTCTGTAAGGTTGTGGCGGCATTGATTGCTAACAATAAGCTCTCGAAAGTGGAGCAAAATATGATCTTTCTCACAGGATTCCCATGGCTACTACAGGATTGTATCCAGCAGCAGTTGGCAATAGTGAAACTGGATCACCATCCAGAGAATCTGTATCTGATGGAAGGCATAGTTGTGGCAGCCAAATTCTTGCTGTCCAGATCTGTGCTATGTTCTACCCTAAACACATCTGACATCCTTCCCCATTCCCAATCATCCCATCAGCCTCACTATACATTACCTCCATCCTTTCCTCAAGGTTATAATCTGCCTCCGGCTATGAAAGTGGAGTCAAATGCAGCTATGCACACTATGCTGCTGTGCAAATTGTGTGCTGAGCCTGGGCATTTTACTTGGACCTGTGCCATTTGTTTAGAGTATCTTCAGAACCAGGAAAATAATCTGAGGTCCAGATGGCAGGCTCTACTTGCTGGATGGTTCAGAGATTCCACAAGTACCAGGCAGACAATGTTTCAAGAATGCGGTAGACCATGTGATAAAGACTTCACAGTCTACCCAGGCTTCATTGTCTGGAGTGGCTAACACTCACATCACAACCAGTATTCTGTCTGCTACTTATCTGGATACCCCTGCTGTTTTAGATATTGATTCATCCGCCTACATCCTGGCAGAGGATTTGGAGTGAGGATTCACTCCCATCTCAGTGGATACGGATTTTCAACAAGGATAAGGAAAAGAGAGTCCTTTTTGAAGGCATTCAGGTTCTGCTGCACAAGTGACCTGACCCTTGTGCAGCTACAGTATCTGAGGAGCTCCTCTCTCCTGAACTTCAGCAGTGGTCATCATCATCCACTCCACCTTTATTGACTTGTCCATTGAAACTGCTGGATCATCCTCCTACTCCTCATATTATGCCTCCAGCTCCTCAGCCATTTGGTGTAGGTGTTAGAACTATCAATCTGGGCCTGTACCAGAACCAGACATTCTCTAACACTCAGTATAAGTATTCTTTTCCCTTAGAAGATGACACTGCACCTCACCAAGTCTTGGAATGGGTGCTTGACTCTAGTATTCTGGTTCCTGTCAAGGAGCTGTTTGCTGTCTCACCCAAGTTTTGGAAACAGTTCCAAGACCTCACTATGGTAAAGCATACTATCAACCCATCCATTAACATTGCACAGGTACATGAGCTATCTGGGAAGGATCCAGCAGCAGTCAGTCATGAATATGGTGACCAGATCCTCCACAATGATGATGGCCTCATCATTGTGCATCATAAGCTTCCGCTATGAGCCATCAAGGCCAAAGTAGGGGATTCTGAACATGCACTTCTCAGCATTCTTGATTCAGGATCTGAGAATTTGAGAATAACTTGGATTGCCTATCCTGAAACAACTCAGAACCACTAAAGGCTCTAGGTCGCTCAATAGACAATGAGAGAGGAAAGGGAAGAATGAGTCAGCGTCTTTGATGCTGAGGAAACACCAAGAGGACAAGACTGTCCTTTGGTGGATTTTATTCAAGCCTTTATATACTACATGTGTGTTTGTATCTATGGTGTGCTAATCTAAGATTTCCATGATGTATGTGCATGTATCTAATATATTATAGATCAAATGGAAGCTTGCTACAGCCTTGTACATGCCTGATGTGCAAGGCTGTGGAAGAATGAAAGATCATATATGAATAGGCTTAAGGGTGTGGTGAAGGGCATGGGTAATGGGCAATACATAGAATGATCTAGAGCAGTCTAGAATACATATGATGTCATACCTTATGCATGGGTAGGGTTGTGGGGTCATGTATGGTGTTTGTGTGTCATAGAGTCTACCTTTGCATCTAGGGTTTCTAGGGTAATTGTAATGCATGGGAGTGATGTTAGATGTTCATATACCATATATTAGATGATTGTAACACATCCAGTCAGACCATCATATGAAGATGTTGTCCATGAATACCAATGTGGACACTACCATTGATGTTCTCGAAAACCTCTCATTGGATTTCATTGCTGGTCACATCATGGTGCAGGTTCAGATCTTGGTGAAAGCCAATTTTGACCTGTTACTTGGATATCCTTTCCATTGTTTGATAAGTGCTTACACAGATGATTTCCTGGATGGCTTGCAGACTATCATGCTGCATGACCCAAATACCAGAAAGCAGTATATTCTACTGACCCAGTCATGGTCTGAAGGCTGCCCACACTGTCAAGAGTGGTTGCAATGGAACAGCCATTAATCCATTTTGGAGATGGGTTTTTAGACATTTATGATCCACCTCACAGTTGGGGAGAGTCCATTCATCCATCCATTCCACATGTTTCCTGTTGTCACTTCACTTGTCTGCCTCTGCTTTCTGTTGGACCTATTCCACCTGTGTCAGATTACTCCTTCCTGTCTGCTATGCAATCTACCATTAACCTGGACATTGTTTCTGCATTATCTTCTGTTTATTTCTACAATATGATCTCTCATTCTCCAGCACACAAACTGGTTGTGAAAAAGATCCAGTCAGTTATTGCACCAACAGACAAGGAGTTTCAGATCACTCAGACCCTCCTGGATGATTTACTCACCGGTGTAATGAGCTGTAGCTCCTTAGGTTCATCTCCGGTCTATCTACAGCTGATTGACTTTTCCTAGGTCATCTACAGGCTCCCTCAAGCATGCATTCAAGCACGTACCATCTGCATCCCATCCATTGTCAATCTGGTTCTGGTCCACCCTCTATCATATGTATCTGGCCCATCCAGGTCCAGTTTCCTCTCTTTTCTTTGAAGTACATACCCTCCTCTACCTTTTCATATAACTGGATACAGTGTGGTGGTGCTCATATTTCCTTTTTTTTTATTGTCGGTGATCTGTCCCTGCTGATAATGGGATGATGGACACTATCTTGACTTATGGGTACTTTATGTCACAGCTAGACTAGCTGTCAGTCAAAAGTCAAGGAAAATGCCCTGACTATAAAATTTGTACCCTCCAAAATTATGGACACCTTTTTCGACTCAGAGATCCCCGTCTGACTTCTGTGAAATGTTGTCCCTCATCACTGCCCTCATCATCCTCATTGTCTTCCTCACACTCAGTTCTCATCCTTGACTGGGTACTTTCAATCCAGTGAATCATCACTACTGGATACATGCTGAATGTTACGGCTGACCTGGGTAAGGGCAGGCGTAGAACCATTGGGACTGCAGTCTGAACCATGGACAAGGTGGTGACGGAGCTTGACAATTGCAAGACATCTACAAGGAGCCTACCTACTAGTGAGGTTCAGTGACAAGGGTTGCCACCAAGCTAATGGTGGCCAAGGTACTACTGAGTTAATGGTGGTGACTTCCAAATTAAGGGTCATTCAAGGTGACAAAGAGAGAGAAGGTATTGAGGCTACCCTTAGGCCTGTATCGTGGAGTAGGAACAATGATGTATTCCTGCAGTAACAGAGGACAAGGTATGAAACAGTAAGACTAGACTGGGGAAACGTAGAAGTGATGATGTGGGTTTATATATGTAAGGGCATTCAGGGTAGGCATAGAATGTAAAGGAACATGAAGGAAGGAATTGCTGATGAAGCAAGTGAGTAGAATCACATGGAATGCAATAGGAGTGGATGGTGAGTCATGGTATCATAGTCAGCAATGAAAAAGAAATAAACGTCCAAATTGGGACTTATATCCATGTGTATGTAAGTGATAGGTCAAGGAAAAGTGTAGTCAGGGATAAATTGTAACATTACCCTCTTAGTAGAGTTGAAGTCACCATACTTCAAAAATCCTTGTAATCTCCATAGGGTTCACCGGTCATGTTACTCATGGCGGCATTGTCGAATTTGAAGGATTCTTCATCCTCTCTCTCATCAATAGGCAGGGGCTCCTGGGTGGTCATCGGTATGGGTATGGAGCATTGTCAGGTAGGGAAATGAACAGTTCATTGGTTACATTGGTGCGTAAGACTCGATGGTGGAGTTCCTCTGGACAAGGACAATGAGGATGAATGATGGGACAAAGCTGAGGTAGAGGGAGAGGGCCTAGGAGGAGGTCATCAAAGAGGGCATTCCCACTGAGAATGACCAGGGGTGAATCTAAGGCAGGTGGGGCAGAGGTACTTGGGGCATCGGTCTCAAAAGTGCCTGAGGCAGCGGCATTCAAAGTGTTACGATTTACCTTGGACTACATTTTTCCTTGTCTTATCGCTTACATACACATGGGTATAAGTCCCAACTTGGACGTTTCATCGCTGACTATGATACCATGACACATCGTCCGCTTCCATCACATTCCATGTGATTCTACTCACTTGCTTCATCAGTGATTCCTTCCATCATATTCCTCCATGTTCTATGCCTACCCTGAACCTCTTTACATATATAAACCCGCTTCATCGCACCCATGCTCCTTAGTCTAGTCTTACCATTTACTTCACCATTTCCTACCTCGTCCTCCTTGTACCATCACTGAAATACATCGTTGTTCCCACTCTGCAATACAGGCCTAAGGGTAGCCTTAATACCTTCTTTCTTGTTACCTTGAACGACCCTTAATTGGGGAGTTACCACCGTTAACTCAGAAGTTCTTGTTGTCTGTCCTCAATTGTAGGCAGACTCCTCATTCACCGTTAACTCGGGAGTACCTTGGCTGCCATTAGCTCAGTAGCAACCCTTGTCGCAGAACCTCGCTAGTAGGTAGGCTTCTTGTAGATGTCTTGCAATCGTCAAGCTCCGTCACCACTTTGTCCATGGTTAAGACCACAGTCCTAATGGTTCTATGCCTGCCCTCTCCAAGGTCAGCTGTAATAGAAAGCAGGCCTGGGGATAGCAAGGGTTGTCAATGGAGAGAATGACTTCTCCCAGGTTTTCGTGGTGACAGAGTTCTGCCTGGTTAAGGAAAGCAATGGTCTCTTCTTTGAGAGGGGACGATGACACAGATGGCATGGACGGCATAGTGGAAATGACGGCTAGGACAGGGGCGATGGGAGGAATGGGTACAGGTAAAGGCTCAGAGTGTTGGGCGTTGACCTCGGCTAGGTAACGGTTTAGGTCTTCCAAGAACTCACCAAGTTTGAGTTGATGGGCAAGGATATCCAACTTGAGGTTGGCTTCACCAAGGATAGCGATGGCAGTGGGGTGATTCAGGAAATTGAGACGGCCAATCTGCCACAAGAGACAAACGAGACAGTAGAGGGCAGAGCCCATATCAAGGTGGGTGGAGATAGGGATAGCCATGCGTCTATCATAGACATTATTGCAGTATGCAGTGATATACGGGAAGGGGATGGCCTGAGGATGGAGACGATGGGCATGGATGGGAAGTTCCATGGCAGTAACAGGACGAGGTATAGGGGGCCTAGGAATTTCCACAAGGGGAGCACGGAATGGGAAATCAGGAGGAAGGTTGTTCCAGCTGGCTTCTGCAAAAGTAGGGGATGGGGCACAGTTTTTGTTGGTGATGGACTTGACAAGGGTGGAGACTTCAGAGAAGGTCTCTTCTAGGGTGGAGATGGTGGATAAAGAGAAAGAGTTGGCAATGGAGGTAGAGGGTTCTTTGACATCATCAGTGGCGAAGGCAACGTTGTGGAGGGGAGATGTAGTCATTGTTGTGAGAAGTAGAGGGTGATAGTTCTGAGGGGAAAGTGGAGGGGTGACAGTTCTTATAATCTGTCAGAGCAGCCTTAGAATGTTTCAGGTTCCACTCGGGTTCCCATGAATCTTCTTTGGCAGTATAGCCCTTCCATCGGATCAGGAAGTGGCAGTTAGATGGGGTTCCATGATGATGTAAGATCTTGTCAATCTCGTACTCTTCCTTGCCTTCTACAAGGTCTGGGGGAGGTCTCATGAAATTGGGGCCATGGACGTCGTTTTCATGATAGGGCGATAAGAGGGAAGCATGGAAGACCAGATGGATTTTCCATGTGGATGGAAGTTTCAATTGATGCATAATGGGGGACAGGACCTTGACGATAGGGAAGGGTCCTTCCCATTTCGGGGCGAATTTTGGGTTAACGACATTCCTTTTCAGGTTGCAGGCTTTCAACTAAACTTTGTCTCCTTTGACGAATGGTTGGAACTTGGACTGGGTATGTTGTGCCATTGTCTGGCGGGTGAGTTTGTGGGCAGTGAGGGCTTCATCACGAGAGGTGGTGAGGGATTTAAAACAGTCTTCAACCATGGGGACCTTGGTATCAGGGGCAATAGAAGGTAGGGCACAGGGTTCGTAGCCCATCATGAGGTAAAATGGGAACTTTCCCATTATGGAGTGTGGTCAGTGATTGTGTGTGAATTCAGCATGGGTAAGAAGTTCGTCCCATGAGGATGGGTTGTTACCACAGAAGATTCGGAGGTAGATTTTGATCTCCTGGTTGACATGTTTGGTTTTCCCATCAGTTTGGGGGTGGTAAGTGACGTAGTGGGCCAGACTGGGCCACCAGAACTCAGAGGAGACCAATTGACAGGTCTTGAGATAACCGGGGTGGCCGGCGGATTCATGGTCGTGGCAGTGGAGAAGGACTTTCTGCCGAAGGTCTTTGGTGGGAACATAGACATGGTCCTTGTAGAGGAGCACGCCATCATGGTGTTGCCAGTTGGAGAGATGGGCACAGAGGTTCATGGGGACGTCGTTTGTGATGGATTGGAGGGTTTTAAGGACAAGGGGGTCTGACTTGGAGGCATCCTCAATGAGGGAAGCGAGGAAATTGTCGATGAGCTGAACGAACATCGACAGGGGAAGGAGTGTAGTGCACTTGTTGTCGGGGTCAGAGTAAGGGTAGAGGTTGGGATGACGTGTCAGGGTGTCAGGAGCAACAAGGAGCTTCCTGGGGATGTGACAGAGTTTGAGATCGTAATCTCCAAGGTCAAGGAGCCATTGGGCTTGACGGCGGTTCAGGTTTTGCGCAGTACAGAAGTACGTGAGGTTTTTATGATCAGTAAAGACCTAGATGGAGAAGGATGCACCGTGGAGGTACTGGTGCCAATTCTTGAGAGCACGGAGGATTGCAAGGAGCTCATGATCATAGATGTCATAGTTCCTTTCGGCAGGAGAGAACAAGGAGGAGCAGTAGGAGCATGGGTGCCATTCACCATTGGCATTGGTCTGAAGGAGGACAGCACTGGTAGCATACTTGGATGCATCGGTGGTGATGGCGAAGGGATGAGTGGGGTCGGGGAGCTGGAGAACGGGTTTGGACAAGAATAGATCCTTCAGTTGGTGGAAGGCCATGTTGCACTCTGGGGTCCAGTTCCAGGCAAGGTTCTTCTTGGTGAGATCAAGAAGAGGGCAAGCAATGGAGGAGTAGTCAGGGATGAACTGATGATAGAAGTTTGCAAAGCCTAGGAATGACCTGAATTCCTTGGAGAAGACCTCTTTCAAGTCCTCGTATTCCTTAGGAAGGACAATGGGGGGTTTCTCGGGAGAGGCAGCAGTGGTGAGTTCAGTGGTGGTGCTGATGCAAGCGATGATATCAAAGTTGGGGACATAGTATCCTCCAGCTTTGCAAAGACAGTTGGTGGACATTCCATGTTGGTAATGGTAGTCCTGGACACAAGCGACGGTGAAGTTGGTTTCTGTGGCTCTGTTCCAGTAGTCCCAGAGGTGTCCATCATAAACCTCATGGATCATATGATGTTGATGGGGTCGAGGGGCACTACGATTGATGTGATCATAGTGGCATTTGGTGTCAAAGGAGAAGGCTTCATATAAGGCCTTCGATTCATCCTTGGATTCAGGGATGTCAAGGGTATGGGTTTCCCAGTTGATGACTGGGTTCATCTTGGTCAGCATACCAAGAAGGACATTGGAGTTTCCGCAGTTCATGACATAGAACTTGGAACATTGGGCTATTCCTCCGATGTTGGAGAATAGGGTACAAGTGAAGCATACAGACCCTCCTTGATTGATGGAAGCATCTGTGTCATGAAGTGGAATCAGCATGGTCAAATGAGTGGTGGGTAGGCAATGCTTTTGAACAAAGCCCCAGTTGATGCAGTTGACATCTGCACCACTGTCTATGATGGTGAAGGTGTCAATGGCTTTCATTGAGTGCAAGGAATCGATGAGTTGAATGGGAATCCTCATCAATTGCTTGTCTTTGGCATTTACAAGTACATTGGCACTAAACAAAGAAGGGAAGTCATGTGTCATGGTAACTTTCCATTTCAAAAATCCATCATTCCGACCCTTCCTACAGTAGTCTTCCTCGGCTCTTCATCATCATCATCTTCTATCTCCTAAAGCCTTGAAAGATCTTCAAGGATCTCGGAAATCTCGGCCTTAGTCACTTTCTTGACTTGTGGTGCAGGAGTGGAAGGGAAGGTGGGGCAGGAAAGGGACCCGTGTCCCTTTTTGTGGCAGTGGCAACAGAGATTCTCCTTTTGGCAATGTTCTCATTTCTGAGGAGTTAACTTGGAAATACGGACGATGTCAACATCCATAGCGTCAGGGTTGTGGGGAGGTTGGGAAGATTTCGAGTACTGATGAGTCTGAGTGTACAAGGTTCTGCAGTGTTGCTTGGCAACGGCATCTCCCTCATTCCACTGCACCTTGAAGTGAGAAGCCTGGGCGATCCATTTTTCAATGGTGCTAGGTACGGTATCCATGGAGTTGATTCTATGCATAAGAGCAACTGGAATCCCAACCCAGAAGAATTGGATCAAGGTTCGATGGGCAGCGGTATTGGTGGCCCATGGGGCATATGTAAAACCTGCTTTTCCAACATAGAGAAGGAACTTGTTGATGTAGTCATCGAGTTGGGTCATCTTCTTGATGTGGTGGGTGGCGAGCCAGGAAAGAGGAGTTTGCTCAGTGTTGCCTCAGTCAAAGGCAGCTTTGAACTCCTTAATAAAATCCTTGAGTTTGCTGAAGTCATCGGTCTCAAGGGCAGCGGTGCACTTGAACTTGGCCCGGTGCTTGGCAGGGCCTTCGCTCATGTATGAGAGGAGGAAGCCAATCTTCTTATGATTGGTGTTGTAGATGTCCTTGTTGACAAGCATGTAGGACTGGGTGGATGTAAGCCATGAGATGGCTTCAGAGGTGTCGCTGTCATAGGCTTTGGGCCTGGAGAGGTGAAGTTCAATGGGTTTTGAGGAGGACATGGTGGTGGAGGCAAGAGGGGTGCTTTGTAAAGTGACATGGTGGTGGACAGTGGGTGGTGGTCCCAAAGGTGTGATGGGGTCAATCAGAGGTGGTCTCAAAGGTGTGCTAGATGATGCGACAGGGGTGGCAGCTTCTTGGTTAGAAGTGTCGGAGCAGTCTTCCGCTTGAGGTGGTGGTGCACAAGGGGTATGAAAGGATTCCCTGCAAAGGGGGTTGGTCGAGGGACAGTAGGGATGAATGGTGGCTTACATGAAAGTAGCTGGTACAAGGAGACAGTCTAGTCTTTTGTTACAGCTGACCTGGGTGAGGGCAGGTGTAGAACCATTGGGACTGTGGTCTGAACCATGGACAAGGTGGCGACGGAGCTTGACAATTGCAAGACATCTACAAGGAGCCTACCTACTAGCAAGGTTCAGCGACAAGGGTTGCTACCAAGCTAATGGCGGCCAAGGTACTATCGAGTTAATGGTGGTGACTCTCCAATTAAGGGTCATTCAAGGTGACAAAGAGAGAGAAGGTATTGAGGCTACCCTTAGGCCTGTATCGCGGAGTGGGAACAATGATGTATTCCTGCAGTGACAGAGGACAAGGTATGAAATGGTCAGACTAGACTGGGGAAATGTAGAAGCGACGATGTGGGTTTATATATGTAAGGGCATTCAGGGTAGGCATAGAGTGTAAAGGAACATGAAGGAAGGAATTGCTGATGAAGCAAGTGAGTAGAATCACATGGAATGCAATAGGAGTGGATGGTG
>JBBPTO010001061.1:0-14238 GCA_038094155.1 Pulveroboletus cf. aberrans | reverse complement strand
GTCGCACTGTCATCCTCGCCCTCTCTCTGTCACGCCATCATCCGCATTGCGCTCTCGCCACCAACCTCTTGGAAACCCGTCCTTGAGGGACGGTAAACACTCAGAGGCAGAGGCAGAGACGGAACGGGTATAAGCGTCGTGTTGAGAGGGAAGAAGGAAAAGAAGAGATATCGTACATGCGGCGACAGCGCTCTATATAAATGGTGGGTACGGGTGGCGCAAGAGGGAGCGGATCGAGGTATTGGTATCCAAAGGAAGACGGCACGAAAGGTATACCCGTATTGTGGAATGCAACGCTTACACCTCTACATGTCTCCATCGTGCCTTCTCTCCATTGTACCGTCCTCCTCCTCACCCTCTCACCTTCACGCCCCCGCGCAGTCGGCCTCTGCCCCCCTTGTGCCCTCCCTCCTCGTACCATTACGATGACGATGACGACAACACGACGATCGCTGCAGCGCGGTTGTCGCGTCGTCGTCGTCGTCATCGTTATCCGAGTCATGTCATGCTACCCCGGGCCGGCGCTCTCGATCACACATGCCCGCGGGTATACCCGTTCAGTTCCTTAATTCCTAGTGATACAGCTCAAGACCTGGCCTCAGTCCCAGAACGGTCCTGTCGAAGTCATTTGAGCCGCCAGAAATCCCGGCTTGGCCCCGGGCCGGCGTAGACAGAGTCCGCTCGGCTTGCGGCTTTGGCCAGGCCTTCAAGTTGCACATCAGAATTCGGGACTCTAGATCCTCCGACCGTCCCACTGCTACTGGGATTATTAGTAACTACCTGTTCCACTTTACGCATCCGACTTCAAACCCTGTTGTCAGGCCGGGAGCACTTCATGTCCTGGGCCATCTGCCCAAATGTCCATAACTCAAGCGCTTATCTCCAACTAGAGAATTTCTCCGGAGTTCGAGTTTCCTTCTACTCTCGTAACACACCCATCCAACACGCTTTGTTACAGGGGATTGATGAGTGGAAACCGCCGTTCCAGCATTATCACTTGGAGGCTTCCGCATGTGTTTGCATCTGTACATGTTACAGAATAAGCGGGCAGCAGGATTTTTATAAAGGGCAGGTGATGCTACTTGCTGGCATGATTCCATTTCTCCCCGTATTTAACAGAGCGTACACAACATGTACTCCCGTTGTGCTCCTCTTCTGCCCATCGCTGCCATTGTTGCAGTTGTTGCCAACAGCCAACTTGAATATCGTGCAGTCCCTCATTGCGAAAAATACGGAAAACCATATTGTTGTCCGAAACGCCATCCCTTACGAATGCAAGAGTCGGTGTCGCAATCACGAGCCTTGGTGAGTGTCCATCATAACTTGGGATATTCCAGTGTACCATATTGCATGCAGATAACCCAGGGCTGCTTTGAAGCATGGTTGACCGATTGGTCCTCATCGGAACCATGCCCAGGCAAAAACCATCCATACCTCCAATGCTGCAGCAGAGTCAAACTTGGGGTGTTCTTTTGTGAACCCTTTCACACGAACAATCCTCCACCTCCACAACCGACATCTTTGGATACTTGCTACCTGTTTGGAACACCCATGTGTTGTCCCACTTTCCATCCAGTGCAACCCTGGAATATGTTTCACCCCTTAGTGAGATTCTCCCATCCTTCATAAATTGGAATATACCAGATACTGACAATGCATGGAGGATCTTGTGGACTGCCTTCAGAGTTCTGTGAATATGGCAGGGGGGGCATGGTGTGATTTGGAAGGGCCCCGACCTAGCCTTGTATGCTGCAAAACAGTGAGTCATAACTGCATGAGTGAAACACAGCAACATTGATGCCCTCTCATGAGCAGGAGCTTGATCAGGCAAAACTTTGCAGTCCATTCCACACTTTTGTATGAATCAGACTTCAATGGCACACCTGACATGTTCTAGTTCCACACAATGTAGTTAAGTTTTCACCATTTAGACAGTTACCCCAAGGTAACAATTTCACCATTCAAACATGTCACCCCATGCCATGCATCTGTGGGATTCCATTTAGAATATTGATAGATAGGCCCATGGGTGTACTGGTGTAAGTTCTGTGTAGTAACATTGAGATTCTGCAAATCAAACACTAAATCCTGTGCTCTCTTAATACATGCAGACTGTAGTGAGAATACACCATTCAAGTTACTGAGGAAACAAGTTGAGCATTAACATGACTTGGTGATGAGTCATGCCGAATGAAAGACTAATATTAGGTCTGACTCTCAAACAAGTCACAACTAACAAAAGTGTAATCTAATCACACTTTCCAAAAGGATCAGCCACATGACAAGTGTGGAGTCTATATAACTCAGGTACATATGATGTCATGGATCTGGAGCTTTCTATGCTCCACAATTACTGTGCTGGATCAACCTAGATCCAGCTCCACTTATTTCAAATATGTAAAGCAACACATGCTCTTGATCTTGGTTACATAGACTCTTCAGAAAGAGTGATACACATGCTTGAACTGGTACACACTGACCTTATACATAGGTCTCTATTGAATGAGATATTACTCATCAAACAACAGTATCTAACACTGAGTAAAATGATTGAGCAGAGAGATCCAACAGAACCATACTAAAAAAAGCAGAAGATATGTGACATCATGCATATCTTTTTGGAAAGTTGTAGTACAAACCGGAATTTTCATATACAACAGTCAATCAATGTGTTGTCACAACTGGAAGACTCCTTTTGAAATCTTTAAAGATGGTAACAAACCAGATGTCTCTTATTTCCAAGTAAAGCATTCATTTATATTACTTCAGAACAAAGAGATGAACTTGGCCCGAAGGCTGAAGAAATGACCTTTATAGGTTATATACCAAACACCAAAGGCTGGAGGTTTTGGTCAACAACTAGAAGAAGTAGGAAGACTCAGCTATCCTCCACTCTGACTCTGGTTGGCAACCAGAGAGTCATAGAGAAAGGTGTGTCACTCCAGAGTGAGGTATGTCAGTGTCATGATCCATACTCCTCCAGGCTCCATTTGGCAGAGGTCTGAGAGGTAACGGTCAACTCTGAGATGAAGGTGGATAAATGAATTGAAGGTTCGATGGAAATGGGGAAGAGTGACATGTGAAGGTGATGAAGGCATAAGGGGATGGAGATAAAGGGTTGTGGAGGCAAGGACTTGTCACAGGACATATGTGTCATCACCTTGGTTACTGTTGGCATTCTCATTTCAGAGATAGAAGAAACATAGTGAAGAGAATATGGAAGAAGGGGAACTTCATCAGGATTGGATGGAGTAAAACTCAATGTAACAATATTCAAACTAGAAAATACAGGAGTTGTATACTATGATATCAGATTGGAGTCCAAAACAAAGAAAGGAGGAAATCATGCATAAAGGTACAACAATGGTCAGAGGTCATAGGGTGCTGAAGGGTAATGTACATAGTAGTGAGAAATGAAGGATGTAATGTAGGAGTAATATATCAGAGTTCATAGGGCTAGAAAATGGAGTGATCATAAAAGGGAATAAGATTCATGTGCCACACCCCTTCACTATCATGGCCTTTGTTGGCAGATATGCATCAGAGAAGTTCTGGAGAGAGAATAGAGGATGGTCTAACCCAATGTTCAGCCTAAGGTATTTACATCCAAGATACAGGTTTTATATATATAAATAGAGAACTGAGAATTAGTAATGGAGGGTCAAATGACTAAAGTAATGAAGATTGGATAGGTAGATGCTGAAGCTGTGTTTCACAGCATCAGAGAGATCAAGCAAGTGAGACTAAACTACATAGGGAAGAAGAGATAAATGTTATATTAGATACAAATGGAGGTCTGGAGGAATGGAGTTAGATATAGAAAGAGGTTGCACTGAAGAGATGAGTGAAGTTGTGTCAGAGGCACCAGAGTTGTTGTGTATATGACAAGAAGAGTCTTTGACTTCACACAAGCCATTTTCAACAGAATAGTGTTTACTCATTGTCTCAAAGGCCAAGAAGATGAACCAATTTCAATCCCAGTGAAGAACAAAGAAAAAATAGCAAATGACACCCCTGTTGACCAAGAATCTCAAGAATCTCAAGAAATACCAGTACAGCCTTGAGAATTGATACCACCTCTATCAATACCAACAGTAAATTTGTATTTCAATCAATCAAAAGCACCACTAGATGGTAGAACTAGTGATAAAAATTGCTCAGAAGGTTAACTAGACACATCATTTTCACTTCTTTAAGAACATCACTAACTCCTTTGACAAAAGTCACCACTCCTAAGAAGATGAAACCACCACCTTTATATCACTCTATATGTCCCTCTCCTCTTAAACAAGGAAGGTGATGTCCACTGTCAAAAGAAGATATAGATAGATACAAAGCAAAACAAAAGTTGCTTTCACAAAAATAAGTAACTGGATCAAGAGAATCTGATTCAATAAGAAGAAGGGACCAGATGCCATCTGTTACAATTTACCTCAGACTACACTTTTCCTTTGACTTATTGCTTACATATGCATGGGTATAAGTCCCAACTTGGATGTTTCTTTCTTTTTATCACTGACTATGATACCATGACTCACTGTCCACTTTCATTGCATTCTATGCAATTTCACTCCACTTGCTTCGTCAGTGATTCCTTCCTTCATATTCCTTTACATTCCATGCCTGCCCTAGATTCCCTTACATATATAAACCCATGTCATTGCCCATGTAAACCTCAGTCTAGTCTTACTGTTCTCTACCTTGTACTTTCACCATCACAGGAATACATTGGTGTTCCCACTCCATGATACAGGCCTAAGGGTAGCCTTAATACCTTCTTGCTCTTTGTCGCTTCATAACAACCCTTAAGTTGGGAGTCTCTATCATTGACCTCATCTAGAGGTCTTTTCTGTCACCACCCTTCAAAGGGAAGTCCTTGTCATCTGTCCTCAATAGTAGGCAGACTCCTTGTCTACCATTCACTCAGTAGTATCCTTGGCTGCTGTTAACTTGGTAGCACCCTTCATCACTGAACCTCACTAGTAGGTAGGCTCTTTGTAGACATCTTGCAATCATCAAGCTCCATTGCTTTTGTCCATGGTTAAGTCCACAGCCTCAACAGTTCTACACCTGCCCTCACCCAGGTCAGCCATAACACCATCAAGGCAAACTGAATCTCTTGTGAGATTCAGAGCACATCTGGATCAATATCATTATACAAGATGAGAATGTGGACAAACCTTTAGATCTTCTCTAGAGTCTGTTTGAAGATATATCAGAATACCTCAAAGAACAATTCAATTAAATTCTGCTTATAAAATTTTTACTTCCATAGGGATTGAACAACAGGTGCAATTTTCAGCTTATTGAAGAGAATATGGACATGACTCATGTCATTTTTGAACTGTTCTACATTGTCATTTCTGATCTTGACATTGTTGAGATCAAAGCAAGACTGTGCTGATATTTTTGAGGCTTGGTAGAGACTTTGAATGGCAACCCAAGTATCATGTGTCTTTCATTTTATAATGTTGTTGGCAAATGCTTCTGTGCTACCTATGATGTAGTGCACATTATGGGCTGCTAGTCTTGTAGTGATGTTTGTACCTACAATGTTGCCATAGACTCTGACAATGAGCAAACACCAGTTTTCTCTGCTGGCATATATAGTTCCAACTGAAGTGCAAGTGTCTTCTGCAAGTCTTCAAAGGTTGTGGACACTTAGAAAGTTCTTCATTCTCTCACCCCTTTCCAGATTGTTATTGTGATCAGTCAGAACAGAAATGCAACCCAAGAGTATTCCATCAGTTCAAAAAGTGGTAGCATGATTGAAAAGGTGGGCCATTTTAATTTTGGTTAAAAAGAACAATGTTAGTAATATGATAATATTAAACATGTAATAATCAAAAATGGCTTGAAAGTCTGGTCTTCTGTCATTATATTTCAATCAGTGTTAGCTGATATTTCTGATTCCTTGAAATGATCTGTAATATCCATTGTCATTCATACTTGGATAGATCTGAGATTTTAATTGTCTCTGGTTTTTGAGTTGAATGATGTGGAAAGAATATGTAGGTGCTCTTTAACTTTGGCAACAAATTGTTTCTCAGAACTTAACCCTTGCCTTCTATGATCCTTTCTTCTCTTTCATTTTGATTCTTTATCTTTTCTCATTTTCCATATTTTGGTTCAAAGTTCTGTGTGTTTTGATTGAGTTGTGGAGTCAGATGTTTTTGCAAATTGACACCATTTTGACATTGATCTCAATGATATTGCTTCAAAGTTTGCATAGTATGTATTTGCAAAGTAATCCAGGTTTGGCAATGACTGTCAGAATAATTTCAAATAAAATTGAGATACTTTAGAACATGTGACATAAGGTATTGAAAGAACTTGAGAAAATAGATAAATAGTTCAACAAAATTCCTGAAGGATTCATCAAAGTTGAAAGAATAAAAAGAAGTGCAGAGACTTGAGGAAAGAGGCCATGAAAGAGAAATGTCTGTGCAAAAGAGAGAATTGTCATTAAATCATCCTAAGATGCATATTGTTTTCTTTTTCAATGATTGCAGGTCTTCTTTACCCTGACATTCTATAAGTTCTTTCAAGATACTTTTTCAAGGCTATATCTTTGAATACTTGGTATATCCACTGACATTCTTTATCAGTGCCATCGATCATGTGATGTTAAAGCACTTGAAGGGGCCTAGAAGAGGGAAGAGACTGCCAGTGAAGGAAAAGTCTGTGGTCCATAATAACTAGCATCATTTTCTACATTTGAATCTCCTCCTCATCATCTCTAGTGAGTCTCTAACCATTGTTTTCTATCTCCATGCTAGAACAAAGAGACTGTAGAAGGTATACATTTCAACTGGAGTTGCAATAATTGTATTGGATGGCCTGAAACTCAAGCCAGTGAGCTCAGATCTGACACATATCATAATAAAACTGAACTGCAAATGCCTAACCTGCTTCTTTATAAATATCTGCCAGGGGTTGCTCATTGTATGCCCAGTTGTTGATCCCATCCTAGTTCTGTAACATTCACCTGGTCTTGTTATAATATAATATGCTTTACAATACAATACATCTTTTTCTGGATTTTTCTACTACTTTCATCAACTCTTTTATACTCAAATAGCAATCATATGACCTTTAATTACATGTCAGATGACTTCAGATCACATAACTTTCAGTCACATGGTCTATCACATGGTGAGCTGCATGGACTGGCACATCAGTAGTCACATTGGCTAAACAGTCACATGCTCATTTCAGATGGCTCTGGGATCTATGAAGTCTGACTGATCATGCTTCTGTAACATTTCATGACCAGAGTATTCTTTTGTCATGGCTCATTATGACTTCCTATAACAAATTCAGAGGCTTCTATTGCTGACTCCGCAGTTTCTATTGACTAGCCCTAAAGTGGCTTACTCAGCATATTTCAAATACTGTGCTTCTATTGGCCAGTCCTAGAGTGGCTGACTGAGTACATTTAAAATACTGTGCTTTTATTGGCCAGCTCTAGAGCAAGCTGACAGATTAGAAGTTTCTGAATGTTGTATATCATTCTATGACCTTCCACAGTTACTATACATGGACAACATGACACAAACATGACCACATGTGATTGTTCACTATAGATGGAAGCCAAATGGATCATACAATTTTGACTGGCACACATGTATGAACTGGACAGATTCATGCCTGTGCCAATTGGTTCATGCCCCTATAATTTTGTGAAATATGAAAAGGTGAAACCAGACCATTATCCTCATTGCCTGAAGATGGGAAATAATGCTGGATACTAGACATTCAAGCATTCAGTGAAGTTTAAGTTGTTCACTTACTGTTTCTCATGCAGGATTCCACAAGATCAGCAACACAATGAAGAAGGCCCATAGTTTCATGCTGGGTGTGCATATCAAGTGAAGGCAAGCTACAAGGTGGGACATTTTATCTTCAGAGCTGCACATTGAATTTAGGAAACACCCAGACTGCATTTGAAGATGTTTAAGCCTCTCTAGGTAAAGGAGGATGAATGACTAACTATGTGAAAAGAGTTCAACAAATGAGCAATAATAGAAGAGAAAGATCACTACATGAACTTCCTGGACATGTTTCTATGGTTCTGTCAAAAATTGGACAAGTGGATTGACTCTCTGTTTGAAAAGAAGGGTTAACATTCTCAGCATCATGCTACTGAGGCACTGTCATCTGAGCAATCATTAGAATGGATGACAAATTTAAATTTTGTGGTCAAACACAAAGTTCTGCAGGACAGTCAAGTTCACTCATCTGAATGAGTTTCTGATCAAGATACATTAGTAAGGCAGTAAACCAGATAAACATGGAAAGTGAACAATACAACAACAGGTGACATATTGTCCATGTGAAATTGCATGAAAACTCAGATTCAACCATCTCTCTAATTTAGTAAGGATAAGAACAAGAATGAGTCCAAGCAGGATTTTTCACCTTAATGGCATGCTCAGGCAGCACCTGGACCTGTAGTCCATGGAGACCCTTCACATGCTCAAATTTTGAATGGAAAACAGGAGAAAGGAGGTGGGTGACTGCATGACTGACATGAGCTGGGATGTGATTGAGTGAGGATAAGGACAAGTCAGAGCATGTGCCAGAAATAGGACTAGTGACCTTGACCTCATCAGCTTTAAATGGGTGTGTCTTATTTGGGCTGGTTGTCAAACTGAGCCTGAATTGAGTGCAGTCAGATGATAGAAATAAGAGAGTGATGATCATGTGGCAAATGATTCTGCATCATGAAAAGTCATTTCCAGTGATTCAATGGTTTAGAGTTAAGGTAGTCCAACTTGAAGGCAGAATCAGAGGGTCCAAAGGAATTAGAAAATGCATCCATGATATGTGATGTAGGTGGTGGAGCCTAGTAGAAGCAAGTATGGCCAACTCAAGCTTTCTTACAATTTTTACTGTAAAAATGCAGTTAGCAATACTTTGTATCACTTTACTCACCAAACTACCACTTTACACCTCTTTATTTCTATTCAGCCCTCCCACTCCTCCCTCCACAGATATTTTCAAGTCATGCTGCACTCTTTGGTGCAATCAGCAATGCTTGCATTGCTGATTGCACAAGACAGTCAGTGGAACATCACAACTTGAAGGGATTGAGTCTCATTAGCAGATTTGATGTCCAAATAGATTGCATTTGAACCTGATCCCTCTATCCCCACTCCCCACACTTGTGCTCTGTGATTGTATGTATATACTTGGTATCATACCATATCTTCACTCCCTGGTGTTGTTCCAACTTCCCACCTCATAGTAGTAGTAGTACTTTCCCTTGCTACATTCACTCACCCAGTCTAATGTTCTCCTTGTTTACATCAAGTTATTTGTGACACCATAGCAGTATCACAATCACAGCTGCTGGTAATTTGCACATGTCATGTTTATTTGTTTATTTGATGCCCAGACTCTTTTACATATTTTTGCTTTTTGTGAACTGTCAACTTGGAGTGTTGTTTCAAGGCCTGTTGAGTTAATCAAACAATTGATGTACCTCATTATATGTAATCAATAAGAAGTTACCTATATGAATGCCTTCAAATCTGCCTTCAGTTTAGATATGACTTGTTCATCAAACTCAAGTCTCAGGTTGTTAGAGAATACAAGTGAAGCAATATGCTTCATTCTTTGATGATTGTTAATCTGAATATTGACATGAGCTTGTAGCTGAGCATTTTGATTTTCTGTTAATTTCTCATTAATTTCCAGATGTTCTTCTATTAAGTCCAGTACAATATCATTTTAAAAATTGGCTGATGATTGATGTCATCTGGCCACATCCATTGTCCCAATTCATTGGCATGAATTGCAATGCTGAGCACTCCTGTAAAACCTCTTGAATCTTTCAATCACTTGCAATACCCATCAGTTGCATAAAAGTGCAATGGATGTGGTAGGGATGCATAGCTTATTTAGTGACATTCTTTTTCTTTTTGTCAGTGCTGAGCTATGGATAGGATGTTTTATCAAATGAATAGGTGATCATATTTAAAAATTGATCTGATCATTCTTGAGGTCTTCTGTGCTTGGCATTAATGCCCATTCTGAAGAGTAATGAGCTGATGGGCAGTCATCACATCAAGTTCATTCTGTTTATATAAATTCCTTTACCACTCTTTAATATATTTGATGACCACCTGCTCAAAAACCTGGTCACACAGCATTGATTGATTGGTATTGAGGCATTGTGATGCAATCTTGATGTAGGACTCCATTCTCAATAGTGTGGCATGTAGATGAGTCCAGAAGCAATTGTAAATATAAAATCAGTATTGTGTGTCAGTGCACAATGTGGCACTAGATTGTGCATTAATAATGTACTGTGTGTGTGGCATTGATCCAAGCCTTATCAAACTTGGCTTTTGAAGTGAAATGTAATATGCAAACATAATCTCATCATATTGATGGGACTTTATCAATACCAAGTTGTACAAGTGGTTAAATTCAAGTAACAAGCTAATCAATAAGTTGTTGTCAGTAAAAGCAAGACTATGATTGTGATTAGACATACATACTTCATTGGCCCTTTTTATGCTCATCAGTTGTTGTTTTGGTGAATATAAAAACACAATGGTTGAAATGACATGGAAGAAAAGAAGATGACCAGAATGTAACAGCTTCATTATGCTCCATTTCAATGCCATTAATTTGAATTGCATGGACTGAATGATCATGGTACCCACATCATCATTGGTAATTCTAGTTAGAAACAATAGTTGAAAAGCTGATTGTAATATTGTTATCTCTCTGTTTCATCTGATGATGCAAAGAATTCCATCATTGCATTAGATGCATCCTTTGGAGCTTTTTCAAAGTATTTCATGTAGTCATTTATTCAATATTCAAATAGAGAAGGTTGAGAGTTCTGTATGCATAATTGAGAATGGGCTGACATAATTCTCTTTTAAGATATCAATATTCTTGTATAAAAGCCATAGAAAGTTTATCATCATAAAGTCCTACAGAAACATCCTTGAAATCCACAGAACAGGCTAGAAATTTCAGAACCAGCTTGAAATTTTGTACTATGTAAATCATGGTCTAATAAAAAAATTTGATATGATAAGTCATTTTGGGCATATTAAACTTAGATCTTCAATGCTTGTATACCATTGATTTAGATGTCTAATGCTGAATTCAGTGATGATGTTATCACAAGATTGAAAACAGTCATAATAAAATAGCTCAAACAGATAGTAATTATATAGAATATATGAGAGCACTAATCCTTCCAAAGTATTGATGCTGGCTTCAATATACTCATTATGTGCCCTTTTATTGTGAACATGTAACAAAATGTTCATTATCATCTACAGAGCATTGTTTTTACTATCAGTGTGTATTGGTAGCAGCTGATTTTTGGCCAGATGGCACTCAATGAGGGCTCATTGTGAATGATTATTAATGTAGTCTGTTATGTCATGAATCAAAGTCAATTTGAACTGGTTAAAAAATGGCACAATTTAATGTCAGATTGTACACCTACCAAGGTCAAAGAATTGAACAAGCCAAATGCCATCTTGATTAATGGCTTGCTTGCCTTGTGTGATAATGTTCTGATATCTAGTCCTCATGTAAACTAAGGTTGTCTTGTTGACCAGCTCTTGTGTCTTTTCCAACTGCATGTATATTTTTTAGCTTTTGGAGTGATAGCACATATATATAAATCAATGGTTGCCATTGAAAAGAATACTTTAGAATCTAATGGCTCTGGGCTATCATCTAACTCTGTTGGTGTATAGTTCATTATGCATGTCCTCCAGAGAATTTTTACAGATGTCTCTCTGATGAACTTCAAGATTGTATGAGCTCTTTTCTGACTCTCTAGGATAGCATTTAAACTCTATATCTAACTACAATCACATCTAATATGGAAATTGTGGTTTCAGATATAGAAAATCTCTATTAGTTAACTTAGATGGTTTAGAAACTGTTGATAACAGTCTCTATCATATCTATCAGAATATGTGTTAATTGTGAAATGTAGTCCACTAAATAAATGACCACATGAATTTCTTGAGCAGCAGTGGACTTAAATTTTCTAATATGACTCAACGGCTGTCTTAAACAGCCATGTTGATAGAATTGAACTCAGACACATGCTTTTATAGCATATGACATATAAATGGTATGACCATCTAGGACATTACAGAACTAAGATTAATATCTGAGACATGGACACTGATAGTCAGAGCTGCTTTTTTATCAAATGATGCTGGTTGTAAGCTTTAATTTCAGTTTTTTTTTCTTGTTCTTGTTCTTGTCCTTCTTATTTTTACTCTAGCTTACTCTTGCTGGTTGTCTTGCCTTTATTTTTTTTGCTGACCAACTTGCAGCTATAATTTTGATCTTTATATCATCAATATTTGAAAATGTACTTACAGCATCTGACAAACAAAAAGATATCAGTCATTTTTATTCACCATGATATTCTATCTTAGATATATTTAAATAAATATCATATAATATTAAACTCTTAAACATTAAGAATATACTCAAATTATTCAAAGAACATACTAACCATAGGACAATTCAAATATTTGAGCAGTAAAGTAAAGATTACATACTCAATCTATGATTTCAGTTCACTCAGAGTTATTTTATTTTGGTTAAGTAGTATCAGTATTGGTGGTTGTGGTGGTTGTGGTTGTGGTTGTGATAGTGGTAGTGGTAGTGGTAGTGGTAGTAGTAATAGTAGTGGTGGTAGTAGTGGTAGCAGTTCGAACAGCACAGAACAGGATCGAGCGTAGTATTGAGCGGAGATAAAGGGAAGGGGAAAGGGGAGATGCAGATACAGGCAGGGAGGGAGTGCTATATATACGTAGATGCAGCTATGATGTCATCATGCGGGTATCCATGTATGGAATGAGCAGAATAGCGATGGAATGTGAGTGATGGAATGGTGATGGAATGTGAATAGTGGCGTCATGCTTACACCTGCCCACCCTTTGAAAAAAAAGAAAAACTATCTCCAAGAGTCATGCCATCTATCAACTCCATCCTTGGCAATGATTCATTGTCCTTCGGTGGAAAGCTTCTCCCAAACGTCAAGAGCCTCACAGTCTTTCAACTCCTTCCTCAGCAACCATTCATCGTTCTCAGGCCCAAAACCAAACCACCTCACCAAATACTGCCTCCCACATCCTACATGTCGCTCATCCAAGATGCAATCGATATGGTGTTCCAGCTTGCCATCATGAGTGAGGATCAGGTCCAGGCATGTAAGGGAGTGGTGTGTGAAAAGGCCGTCATTGTTATGTGTGAACGGGCACAGCAGGCTGACGTGGAAGGTTGGTGAGACACACAAAGAAGCCGGCATCTCCAAGGTGTAGGAGGAAGAGGCATGATCGGCAGCCAGCACATGATAGGGGCTGTCGAAATGGGGCATAAACTTAGCAACACGGCCAGACCCACCCGTGAGGTAATCCCGCTGACAGTTCTTTGTGGAGAGTAGCACCAAGTTGCCCACTGAGAAGAGGGGGTCAGGTGAGCAATGGCGATTCGCCATGGCAGCTTGCTCTACTTTTGAGCACTGAAGGTTGTCCTGCGCCTCCATCACGTCCACCTCCAACTGCAAAATAAAACCATGAGCCTCGACTTCCACCGGTTCTTCATCTGCAAGTGTCATCATTGCTGGGATCAAGCATGGGGAGTGATCAACATGGAGCTGGAAACAAGAAAATCTGGTGCTAGCGTTAACTGAATTCATAATGGAGAACCTCACCCGGGGCAGGGCCGAGGCCCACCCTTTCTGGTCATGGCCCACCAGGAAGCGAAGGCATTGGTTCATGGTCTTGTTGGTATGCTCACTAGCACCGTCCATTTGAGGGTGATACAAACTGGAAAATTTCAGAGTCACGCCGGTCAGCCGATGCACCGCTTTCCAGAAATGGGACATGAAAAGCTTATTGCAGTCCGAGATAATCTCCCAAGGTAAACCATTTTCGCAATACCAGTGGTCAAAGAGAGGCAGAGCTACGGCAAGGGACTAAATGCAAGTCAGCGCCCAAACGATCAGTAATAGTAAGCAGCATATCAAAACCTGAATCCTCTGGCAAGGGACCAATGAAATCCATGGCGACAGAGTCACCACAGCCATCTGGGACAGGAAGGGGGTGAAGAGGTCCAGCAGGAGCTGTTGTGGGGGACTTGTTGCGCAAACAGGCAGAACAGCTAGGGATATAGTAGTTCAGTAAGTCACGACGCATGTTGGGCCAAAAAAAGGAGAAACGAAGCGTAGCATAG
>JBBPTO010001060.1:0-18997 GCA_038094155.1 Pulveroboletus cf. aberrans | reverse complement strand
ATCTTCTTTTATCCAGCTGTGTCTGTGATCATCTCTTCATCCTTCTCTCCTGATGTGTGAAAAATCAAGTCCTGTGCTTGCCAGCTGTGTCTAAAGCATAGGAGCTCTTCCATATCATCATCCATTTCGCCTCCTGTAAGTCCTGTGGTTCTCTTCCATGGAGCTCTACTCTACGAATTTCCCCTGGGATAAACCAATTGTCCCTTCATTTCCTTTCTTTGTGTTGCTGACCTGCTAGTTTCCTGTCCTGAGATATTCAGCAGTCTAGGTCATTCAACCTCTCTTCAACACACTCAGAGAATTGGGGTGAGATTCTGCATCATTTGACTGTGGCCAATAGGCATGA
The DNA here is from genome assembly GCA_038094155.1 of Pulveroboletus cf. aberrans. Classification (NCBI taxonomy): domain Eukaryota; kingdom Fungi; phylum Basidiomycota; class Agaricomycetes; order Boletales; family Boletaceae; genus Pulveroboletus; species Pulveroboletus cf. aberrans. The sequence goes on along the minus strand of JBBPTO010001060.1, from coordinate 18,651 downwards.
TAGGACTTCCATTTTGGATAAAGGATGAAGGCCATTTTTTGGGTGGTGCCAGGCAAATAGATAAGCTTCTGGTGGGGCTGTGTTGATGTGCAAGTGATTTTGTAGTGCTGCAATTGGATCTGAGGAGTAGTGTGGCTGCAGGGCACATTGGACATCTTTGCCATTAGGCACACATTTTGTGACTGGTAGATGAAACTTAGTCACTAGTAAGCCATTTGGATCTTGCAGGCATTGTATGTCACATTGTGAGATGTGTTTGGATGGCTCATATTTAAAAATAGCCAGCATGGTGAATTCACCTAGCCTGGCAATGCAGTAGAATATAGTGGTCAGGCAGGCAAAGACTGCTGCATCAACTGGATTGCTGAGGTTGAAATAGCTGTGAAGGAGGTAGAGGTTGTCTACAAGTAGATGTGGTTTTTTGGGGCTTCTGAAGGTGCATGGTGTGAGCTGTGATGTGCCTTGTAAGGCTAGTTTTAGTTTATGTGCCATGGATGACCATGAAGGAGATGCCAGGCCTGAATTCTGGCAGTGTGGTTGCCAATGGCTGAGCCAGAGTATGCACCTGCACAGCCTGCTAGGAAGGTGGGGAGTAGGGTATGGAAGATGGGGCAACACTTGGGTTTGGAAATTCAGTGTATGTCACAGAAGACATAAAAATCAGTAGGCTGGTGCTGTAGAGCTCTTTAGTATTGTCAGCCAAAGACGCTCCCATGACCTCTATGTCAAAGTCTATAGTGTGGGCAAAGATACCTAGTACTCAGCCAGATGCCCAAAAGAGCAATCACAACTTATATTCACCTATAGTATGGGCAAAGTTACCCAGTACTACTAGCTATCAGTACAACTATAGGTAAGTGAATGTAAGGAATCTCACTTCAGCCAGATGCCCAAAAGAGCAATCACAACTGAGGTGAGTTCAAAGGGAACATGGGGATTAAATAATGAAATGATATGTGCACATCTAACTTCAGAGAACTCCGGTCTGGAGTTAAGCAAGAGTAAGTGAAGCATATTTTGAACAGTTCAAGATGAGAAAGGAATGGTTCAAAGCAAAAGAAATAAGTCATACAATGTGTTGAGAAATGGTATGATGAAACAAGACACTATCCTGAAATGGGTAAATGCAACTCCGAAGCAAATAGAGCAGAGGATGTATGAAAGAAGGGCAGAGCACCCTCAAAGTTGCACTGGAGTTGTACTGGAGTTATACTTTGACACTCTAGTATCTGATTTAGCATGTCTTCTGAGACTGCCATTGAAGTGATGCCTCCAGATGGGCAAGCTGTGTAGCTTAATGGTGTTCAAAGCCAGAGACAGTCTTTGACTAGGCAGTGTGGATGTAGGGGAGAGGGTAGTGGGCAGAGGTTGAGTGGGTATGGTCATGGTCTTGTGCTTGAGCCTGATTTGGTGCTCAGGAGGTGATTGGAAGCTAGCAGGGAGTTGAATCAGGATGGGGTGCATTCAATTGTTTTGAAGGATGTGGAAGATGAGCTCTCTCTCAAGTTGAACCTCTGTGCAGGCTCACTCAGCTGCTGCTTGCCTAGCCTGAATGCTGATGGCTTTGGTTGCTGCAGCTGGATAGTATTCTTCTTTGAGAGCTTGGAGTTCATGTGCAGAGAGGAAAAAGCAGGCATTGATAAGGAACTCACTAAGGTGCTCAGGCACTGGGATGTTTGGCAAGAGTTGATCGCTGGGTCCATAGACACTGTATGAGGGGCCATCTGCTGTGTTGGTAGTGCTGGGAACGTAGTCAATGGCAACACTAAGTATGCAATTTGAAGATTTGATGAGCTGGTGAATGTGTTTGAAGATGTCATTGATGACTGAGTTCTGGTGCTGACTGATTCACCAACTGTTGATGACACTTGTGTTGTCTTCAATACTGTGATGTGACAGCACTCCATGAGGATAGTGTTGATAGCATTAAGGAGGAGCTTGAAGCTGACTGGCTCCGTGCATCTGATATCCTTTCATCCATGAAGCATTGACCAACCTGGAAGAAGTCACCAGGCTTGCCATTGCTGTCTGATAATGATTTCAATGCCAGTTCCAGAACTGGCATCTGAGCAGGCTTGGAGATCAAGGTGTGTTGGTAGTGATATGATGGTTATGAGATGAAACCCAATTGAATGCATTTGAGGGCCAGCATGGCATAAAGGGCATTGCTGCTCCAGTGATGAGCATACTTTCCAGTCTTGTGAGGTAAGCCCCACCATGTGGTAGTATGGCTGCTGCATGAAGTAATTTGCCATACAGCTCCTGTACTTGTTTTATTATGTGTTGCAGTTTTTCAAGCCATTCTAGTATGGCTTTGGCATACTTTTCAGCTTTAGCTGGGCTTAGTGTGACAAACCATTGCTTGATATTCCATATGAAACTGATGTAAATGGTTGATGGGCCAAATGGTTGATCTTTCAAGGTTTTCCATGGTGTGCCAAGATTGTCTGAAGTGGCATTGATGTCTGCTAAACAGTAAGTGAATAATGCATCATGTTTCGATTGCATGCTGGTGCCTGATAGGTCTTGTAATGGGAAATTGCAGTCTTTGCAGAATTCATCCATTGCTCCACCTTTGCATGTGATTCCTTTGTAGAACATGTGTGAACTGGTGGATTGAGGTTTTATTTCTTCGATTTCTTGATTTCATTTTGCTTGAGCTTTGTTGTGTAAGGTCTGGTGTTCTTTTCAGATATGAAAAAACACATGGTCATCTACCCATCTGCTTACAGGCCCAGTTCCTTGGGCTTGCAGAATTTTGGCTCCTGCATCTGTGATCTGACCATATGCTCCACATGATGGTGCTGCTCCAAAAGCTATGCAGATGTCTATGCATCCTTCTGTTGCAGAGGTGCAGATTACTGCCACTGTCCATTGAAAAGGGTGAAGCAGGACTGTGCAGTATGCTTCTGCAACATCTCATGTGGCTGCTTCTGAGCCTGGCAAAAGGTTTTCTATAATTAGATAGATGGCTGAGAAGGTGCCCCAAGTACATGGGTGTAAATTCATTGTAATGGATTGGTTAATAGAATGGAATGAAAACATTGTAAAGTTGCTAGAAAGCCCAGAGTGGGTTTCCTAATGGTGTAAATATGGGTTGCAAGTGGGTTTACTTGACCCAAAGGGACCCAAGGGACTAGAAGAAGATAGTAGACCAGTAACCACACACTGTAAAGCTGGAAAATATGAGTCTGGACCTTCCCATTCAGTATGTGTTAAGACTGGATCTCCCCCACTCAAACTCTGGTTGAAGGGGAGGAATGGCCAGAGATGGCTGGAGGTTCAGAGGATAGCATCTGGAGGGGTGAAGGCTTGATGCAGGACTTGTGTATTGTGCCCATGCACTGTCATGGCCTTCTTGATCGGAGACACATCAGAGAGAACTCGGAGTGAGATGAGAGAAGTAGTCTATGGTGATATTCAGGATGAGGCTATCTACATACAGAGTCAGAGTATATATATGGAGAAAAATTGGAGGCTATGTAAATAGGTAAAATGGAGTCGGAGAGGTCATATGCTGGAGCTATGCTCTGGGCCAGGAATGAGCCAGAGCTGTGCTGCACAGCATTAGAGAGAACAGAGAGACAAGACTAAACTAAATACAGAACAAGGAACATACATAAGGAAATCTATGAGTTGTCTGAAGGAATGAAGTTATATATTTGACAGAGGGTGCACCAGAGGTACGAGCGGAGTTGTGTTCCGGAGGTTGGAGTTTGGTTGAATGGACAGGATATGACAGTATGAATGAGAGTCCAACTTTTCAGATTTGGGTTGGAGCACTCAATTTGACTCAACTGGCTTGGGTTGTGGCAGAATCAACAGTTTTGATAGTACTTAGAAAAAGAGACTTGTGATTGAGAGGAAGTAGAATTTGATGCAGATCAAAGTCTGAGATACAAAGTTTATAGTCTGGGAAAACCTGAGCCTTTATACATACTAGGTCAGTGAAGTAATTAGCATATGGTAATGGAGCAGCATGATGATAGCAGCAGTATGTGTTACAAATGAAAGAAAAATAGCAAAGTATAAGAGATCTGGGTGAATTCATGGTCATTCAGGATGGAAACTGATACAAAGGAAAGAAACCCAATTTACCAACTCAGATCTGGGAAACTCAGGTTGGATGGACAGGACAGGTTGGATGAATAATGCTTAGGTTGACCTTTGACTTGCTTGAAGATGGAACCTGTATTATGTATAGGGGTAGTGAAAGGATAGGAAATAGGGGCTTTTGCATGATAGGGGACACTGGTCTCCTACAATGTGTTGGAAGTAGAATACAGAAATGAGAAGTTCTGAATCAGCTGAAATTTGCCTGGTTGTCTGGCTTTTGGAATTAAGGAAAGTGGGGAGGATTGGAATGGGCCTATCACATTTTCTATAGTATGGAGTGGAAATGGGCCAATGTATCTACCTTTTGAGACTTTTTTATGTACAATGTTATGAAAAGTCTCTTTATATAGTGATAGTGAAGAACTATTTGGTGGTGTTTGCATTTGTGTAATGTTTGGATAACCAACAATGAATTCATGTCACAGGCCTTGTGGTATGTGGGCAAAGTGCTTCAGGAGGCCTGTTTCTTGAAGGACTTGCTCCCACATGGCAGCTTTATATGGTGTTTGAGGCTGCAACTGGTTGTGCATAAGGGCATCCACTAGCTCTGTGGGTAATGGTTTCACATCCAGAGCAGACATGTAAGTTGTCGTATTGCTCCTTGCAACCTGGTTCTTTTTACCACTGACTGCAGACCAATACTCCTCCATTTCATATTTGTAGCACTTTGTTAACTCATTCAGAGTAGGTCTTGCATTTGTTGTCCCATGTTTGTCAGGTTGGGCAGTGAATGACTGGTTAGAGGTACTTTTCTCTGCTGAGATAGACAGCACAGACTGGGAGGGTGTTGAGAGGGTAGTCCACTGCTTGATCTGGGGTGGGTTGTGTTTGGAATCTGTGAGCATCACAAAAGGAGTATGGATGTTTTGTGTTGCTGTCACTCATATGATTTGCAGAGGGTAGAGATAGTACCTGCTTGGATGAACTGGGTGTCTGTGAGTGTGTGACTCTGCAATTGACAGCAGCTGGCACTCCTGTGGCAATTCATTCCATCATGCAGTTGTTCAGCTGATGGAGGAAAAGGATAGCCCAGCCAGTGGGGTAATGATGTGCCAGTGGAATTGTTGATGTGAGCCATGTGGGTGTTGCATAGCGGATATGCAACATGTCAGTGAGTATGGGCAGTGGTTGGGGGGGATATGGTTTGTGGGCAGGATGTGCAACATTCCAGCACAGGTCAGGCAAGACCAAGGGATGAGCCCATGTTCCAAATGTGGTCATATGGAAGAAGCAAACCCATGTAGGCATTGTCTATTAGCTCTTGATAAAAGCTGCACAGATGCTCTGATTCAAGTGGTACTAGGCTGAAAGTATCCAGTGTGCCAATTATTTGGTGCCATTGTTGTTGTATGCACCCTTGGTACACAAGTATAGCTCTTTTTCAGTACTTGTTGGTGTTGTGTCTCCACTTGTGGCTATCAAGTGCTAGCCAGAAGTTTCATACCATGCTAGTGTGCTCCGCTGGCCATTCTTGTTGATTCATGGTGTTTGCCTGGCTAAACTCTTTTCAGGATAGCAACTCATCTTTGACCTTGCAGTCTTTGACCTTGGCAGTGGTGGCTGATTGAAAGACAGGGCCTGCATCCAATTGTACAAGGGTGATGGTGTCATCATCTATTGATGGGGTTTCATCCTCAGCTTCCCAAATACCCTTGTTGGTGAAGAAATAGAGTGGTACATATTTTTCTTTGCACAGTCTGGATAAGGCATGCTGTGAAGGAAGGAGGAGGGCTGTGGGAGAGAGTGGATGATTTAGTATGGGCAAGAATTTGTTTTTGTACTTCTTGTGCTCATCCTGCTTGGCCTGTTTCATGTTATAATTGGCCCCTTTTTTCTCTTATCACTTACATATGCATGGGTACAAGTCCCAATTTGGACATTTATTTCCTTTCATTGCTGACTATGATACTATGACTCACCTGACTTCCATCACATTCTATGCGATTCCATTTGCTTCATCAGTGACTCCACCCTTACCTATATAAACTTGTCTTCCTGTATTTGTACCTCCAAGCTAGACCTCCCCTTTGTGTACCTCAATACACTGTGTCTTTAATCCATCCCTAGTCCCTGCTCCTAGTCCCTCATTGGGAACCTCCTTGCTCTTTGAGACTTCATAGTGCTCTTGAGGCTATGCTATTCTAAGGAAAACCTCTTGTTTACCTTGAGATGATCAATCTCAGAGGCAGTCTTCTCTTCAACATTTGATTATTGAGACAGAGCAAGCAGAAAGCCTTGTTCTTCTAGAACCTTCATATCTTGTCCTCATAGAACACCCTGCCACGTTCTCCCTTGTCCTAGTACTCCTAGACCCTCTTTAGGGGCTATGCCTACCCCTACCTGAGGTAGTCATAACAAAAGGTCTAGCTTCCCTGTTGGCTACCACCTGGTAAGCCACCATTACTCCAAGGCTTCCTCTTGATACTCATTGGCACTCCTGCCCCAACGAACCCTCTGACTCCAAGTTGCTCCCACATGACTGGACCTTCTCTGATGAGGATGACATCCTTCCTACCAAAGAGGATACTCAAGTCAACCTTGACCTAGCCCACCATCTTTCCCATTCTGCATCTATTCCTTGGGTGCTGACTCCCCCATCACCAACACCCCTGCTGCAGACTGGGAAATTTTTCTTCCCTAGCGACCCCCTTGATCTGCCTGAACCACAGGAAATTATCCAAGCATACAAAGCAATGTCTTCTTCTAAGCCCACAGAGCTCAAGCTCAACCCCCCTGCCACCTTTGATGGCAACACTGCCAACTTCAAAGACTGGTTGGACATCGTCACAACCTACCTCCTAGTTAACTTCAACATCTATCGCACTGATGACAAGAAGGTCACCTTTGCACTCTCATTTATGACCCTTAGGTCAGCTCAGGTCTGGGCTAAAACCTTCAGAAGGAAGGTGGTCAAAGACAATTCCTTTGGGAAATGGTCTGACTTCGAACAGAAGTTCAGGAAATCCTTCATCAGGAAAGACAAAGTGGCTGATGCCTTGGCTTGGTTATCTTCTGCCCATATGAATAAGGATAAGAGATGATGGTGAATGCCCTCCATCATAGACTTTAACACTGAGTTTCAAGCCTATGCTGCTAGACTCTTGGCCACTAATGCTGTCCTCATCTCCTTCTCTCAATTGGCCATAGCCATGCCACTCTCTACCCAGATTCTCGCCATGGAGACCATCCCTGACAAAATCGATGACTGATACAAACATGCCATTTCTTCCCAGAAACAGTGGGAAAGAACTTTCCTAATCTGAGAAGTGAGAAAAGGGAAAACCACCCCCTCCTATGCTTATGCCACTCTGAGTTCTAAACCCTCCCAAGACCCCAATGCCATGGACATTGATACTGTATCCATCTCTCACCCCCAGAAGCTTACTCCTGAAGAACAGAAATGCTGCCAAAAGAAGAATCTCTGCTTCAAATGCTGGAAACCCGGACATTCTGCATTCAAATGCACACTACCTTTGATGATGCCCCCAAACCTTCCATCAAGAAGATGATGAAGAAGGACTCCAAAGATCTCCTCATGTTGAAAGAATGTGAGGAAGATGGTGAAGAAGTGGTTGGAAGGACCACCCACTTTTGCTCCCAGGATTTTTAGAATAGAGGCCAGCCTCAATGTTGAAGAGAGGTTGAAAGACCTAGACTGCTATACATCTCCGGACAGGAAACTAGCAGGTCAGCAACACAAAGAAAGAAATGAAGGGATGATTTGTTCGTCCCAGGGGGAATTCATAGAGTAGAGCTCCATGGAAGAGAACCACAGGACTTACAGAAGGTGAAATGGATGAATGACCTGGAAGAGCTCCTATGCTTCAGACATGGCTGATGAACACAGGACTTGATTCTTCACAGATCAGGAGAGAAGGATGATGATGATGATCACAGACATGGCTGGATCACTGATGATGACAAAGAAACTGAACTCGAGATGGACAGAAGATAGAGGGCAGATAGATAGATGCTAGATAGATGATATTGTGCTCTGTGCAAAACACAGTTTTTATAGTCTGGGCACACCCGAGACTCTAAATACATGTAAAGAGCATGACCAGATTGAAAACTGGATCATCAGATCAATGTATCTGGTGACCAGGTCGACGGAACCAGATCAACTGGATTTACAAACAAAAGTGTCCGGTGTAGTGAAATGAAGGTTTGACTTACCAATGGGTGATGGATGAGGACAGATCAGATTGGATATGAGGACCAGATCATACAGGATATGCCAGATATGCTGGATATGAGAACAGGGAACTACCATTCCCTACAATGTCTGCCACCTCCTACCCTGTATGTGCATCTGTAACTGTATCTTGTATGATGAAATCTATGCAGATCCCTGTCGAACTCATCATACCATTGCATACTCTCAAAACCATCGAGTCTCACACCTTGATCAATAGCAGCATGGACATTAACTGCATCGACTGGGGATTCATTAGAAGGAACAAACTCCCCACATCCTGACTTGAAAAACCATTCCAAGTCTGCAACCTCAACATGTCATCTAACAAGAAAGGCAAAGTGTTGTTTTCTACCATGCTCTTTGTCAACATTGAAGGGATTGCCAAAGAGGTCCTTTTCTATGTCATGGATTGCAGATGACAGAACATCATCCTTGGATCACCTTGGCTGAAGGCAGTCAACCCCCTCATCGATTGGTCTAAACAGACCTGCACCATCTCTGAATCCCTCAACAAGTTGAAAGGCTTGTATCAAGGACACATTACTGACCTTAAATGGCATGACAAGCACTACCCCACCACTGCTCCCAAGGAGACTATGGTTCATTGAGTCTATGACAAAAGGCTCTTTGATTATCTTCAGAAGGAAGAAGAATTCAAGCTCATTGGTATCACCAAGAGGTATGCAGACCTCCACCAAGTCACCCACTTTAGAACTCGCTTCACCCCCTGTGGCAGCCTCAGACACCAGAGGTTTGTCAACAAAGTCACCACCACCACCAAACTCGTGGCTGCAGCAGACAAAGCCAAGACTAAAACCACATTACCCCCCAAATACTCCGAGTTTTTAGATGTCTTCATGAAGGAAGCATCTGATCACATTCTCCCATCATGACCCTATGATCACAAGATCCATCTTGATGACTCCTTTGTCCCCAAAGTAGAGAAAGTCTACCCATTGTCCCCAGATAAGCAGAAGGCCACCAAGGACTTTATCCAAGAGAACCTTGACTGTGGAAAGATCCACCTCTCAAACTTCCCCCAAGCAGCACCCTTCTTCTTCATCAAGAAGAAGGATGGGAAACTCTGCCCCTTCCAAGACTACTGCTACCTGAATGAGCATACCATTTGAGATGCATACCCTCTCCCTCTTGTCTCTGACCTTGTCAACAAGCTGAAAGATGCAAAGGTCTTCACCAAGTTTGATGTTTGATGGGGGTACAACAATGTCAGAATCAAGGATGGCAACCAATGGAAGGCCGCCTTCATCACCCACAAGGGCCTATTTGAACCTCTTGTCATGTTCTTCGGACTTACAAACTCCCCACCATGTTTCAATGATTCATAAATGATTCATTCAGAGACATGTTCACAGAAGGATGGCTCATCATCTACATGGATGACCTTCTTATCTTCTCCCCAGACTCTGAGCTCCATGAGGAGCAAACCAAGCATGTCCTGCAAAGAATGCAAGAACTGGACTTGCACTTAAAGCTTGAAAAGTGCACCTTTGCCACTTCCAAGATAGAATACCTTGAAATGATCATAAAACCCAGACAGATTGCCATGGATCCTGTCAAACTTGATGGGATCGCCACCTGGCCTACTCCAACAAAGGTCAAAGACATCTGCTCCTTCCTTGGATTCACCAATTTCTACTGGCAATTCATAAATAACTACTCCTCTGTCACCTATCCCTTGATAGATCTTATGAAGAAGAATCTTTCTTGAGACTGGACTCCTGCATGCCAGAAATCTTTTGATGAGCTGAAGGCTCTTTTCCTATCGAAATCAGTTCTTCACCTCCCTGACACCTCCCAACCCTTTGCCATCATGACTGATGCATCAAAGTTTACCACAGGAGCAATTCTGCTTCAAACTGATGGCAATGGAGACTGGCACCCCTGTTCTTACCTCTCACAATCATTTTCCCCTGCTGAGAGGAATTATGACATCTATAATCATGAACTCCTCACGATAATCCAAACCCTGAAAGCCTGGAGACATTACCTCTCAGGATCCCCCTTCCCTGTCCAAGTATTCATGGACTACAAGAACCTGATGTACTTCTGTCAATCCCAGGATCTGAATTGTCGACAAGGATGATGCCTTCTCAACCTTGCAGACTTTGACCTGAAAATTATCCACATTCCAGGTTCCCAACTTGCCACTCCAGATGCCCTCTCCCACCACCCAGACCTGATCATCGATGAAGAGGACAACACAGGAACAACCCTGCTTTCAGATTCCCTCTTCATCAACCTCATTGACTCCTTATTGGCAGGGAAACTTGCCTCATCCTCATTCTCAGACCCCCTCATTCTTCAAACTCTTCAAGCACTACAAGAAGAGGTACCTCCCACATTCCACTCTCACCTCTTGGATTGGTCATACTCTGAAGGAGTTCTTTCATATAAAGGACATATCTATGTTCCTCCTACTGACAACCTCCATCATGAGGTACTCACTTGTTGCCACAATCATGAGACCACTGGACACCATGGCTACCTGAAAACCCATCAGCTCATCTTCACTGAATTTTGGTGGCCTGGATTAGCTCAATATGTAAGAAAGTACATTGAAGGCTGTGCTGTTTGCCAACAGAATAAGGCAAACACCCACCCCACTATTCCCCCACTAACACCAATCAAATTCTCATGTATGCGTTCCTTCCAGCAGATCTTGTGCGATCTTATCACAGATATCCCCTCCTTCTCCAGTTTCGATTCTCTATTGGTCGTGATCAACCATGGGCTTACTAAGGGGGTAATTCTTTTCCCCACTAAGAAAACTATCACTGCCAAGGGCATTGAAATCCTCTTTTTCTACAAGGTTTTTCCTCACTTTGGTCTCTATGATAAAATTATCTCAGACTGAGGGCCACAATTCACCTCTTTCTTCACAAAAGAGCTAGGTCATCTCTTGAACTATGACCTTTCCCTGTCCACTGCTTATCATCCCCAGTCAAATGGTGAGACCAAATGCATTGACCAGGAAGTTGAAATGTATCTTCAAATCTTTTGTGGTGCAAACCCTGGTTTCTGGTCAGATCAGATTACTCATGCAAAATTTGCACACAATCACCGCCCCCACTCTGTCACCAGCAAGTCACCATTCTATCTCATGATGGGCTACAAACTCCATGCCCTACCTGTTGTCCTCCCTGACTCCTCACTCCCTACTATTGACCTCCAACTGAAATTCCTGTCTGCAATGAGGAACAAAGCCCTCACAGCTCACAAACTCGCACACTAAGTCATGGCATCACAAAACAAATGCTCTTTTACCCTGTTCTTCAAGGGAGATAAGGTTTGGCTAGAAGCCAAGAACCTCCATCATTCTGTGGTGAACCCAAAGTTTGCACCTAAAAGGAAAGGACCCTTCACAATTATGAAGGTACTATCCCCGATTATATATCAACTCTGTCTTCTACTGGCATGAAAGATACACCCCATATATCATGCTTCCCTTCTTTCCTCTTATAGAGAAAACACCGTCCACAGCAAGAACTTCCCAAGACCTCCACTGAAACTTGTAGAGGGTGAGGAAGAGTACAAAATAGAGAAAATATTGAAACATCACAGTGTGCCATCTTCACCCACATTCCTAATCCATTGGAAGGGATATTCGGCCAAAGAAGACTCCTGGATCCCAGAACAGAACTTGAAACATTTCCAGTCTGCCTTAGATAGATATAAAAACCTTCATTCCCTCACTTTTCCTTCTCACACTCCCTCAGAAACACCATCATTCAGAAACAAAAACCATCCCAGAAAATAAACAAAGCTATGTCTTCATCTCCCTCTACTGTCTCTTCCACTCTCATAGATACCATCTTGTCTCCCTCTTCCATCCCTCCCAGTATGATAGAATCATCTTCCACTGTGGCCACTTCTGGCTGGACCACTACCACGTTCCCTGATGGTGAGCCTGTCCAGATCATCTCTGGCTCCAATGTGCCTGCTTGGCACCATTTCCAGTTCAGGGACACTGTAACCATGCCAGTTCCCACCTTCGTTGTACCAGCAGTCACTATCATTTCCCCTCAACCAGTGACCTCCATCACCATCCCAACTTTCACCCACAACCTCCAACAGGAGCTCCCCAGCAATGCCTACCTCAAATCAATGACTGAGCAGCTGACTGACTCCCATCTCTCCTCTGCAATCTCTTCCCACCTTGATATTGTTTCCCTGCTGTACACCCTTTACTGCAGCTTCCTCCAGATACAATGACTTTCGCTCATGGTCAAGGACCTCCTCATCTCTGGCATCTCCGACCAGACTGCTTCTCATATAGGTTGACATCTTGGAGACGTTCATGATGAACTGAAAGAACTTCTACTGATGACAATGCATTAGTTAGAAATGGGAAAGTTCCTTGCCAATGTAGATCATTACCTCAAAGACCTAGCCAAGTCTAGGCAGCCTCTTACCCCATCTGCATCCTCTGAATCATTAACCCCTGCTGAGCTTGCTGCCATTGAACATACTGAAGCTCACTGGACTGGAAATGATGAAGCTACACCCCTTCCTCTGTTCCACCCTCGCTACCCCGAAGCCTGCTATTCCTGCCACCATCTAGGCCACCAGTGAATCTTCTGCCAGGACTATGAATGTTCTATCTGTCATAATTTTACCCTTGGACATGCCCAGATGCACTGCTCTTTTCGCCAGTGCCAACCAACCCCTCCCTCATCAAGCTTGCCACCATCATCATGCAGTTCAAGAGACTCACCATCTAGATGTCATGGCACTGGCCACCCTCCTGGCTCTTGCCCCACTCATGCCTGATGTGGCACCTTCAAACAATCTATTCCAGTCCCTCTGCCTAGATGATCTGCTTTCCCTTGCCATTTGCCATCTGATGGAGATAAGGAATATGCTGCAGAAGAGATGGCCAACATGACTGGCTCCTCTAGAGGTGGGCATTACCTTGATATTTAAGTCCTTCATTACAGTCTCAGACATACTAAGGGAGTAATGTTATGATCAGCCCCTTTTTTCTCTTATTGCTTACATATGCATGGGTACAAGTTCCAATTTGGATGTTTATTTCCTTTCATCACTGACTACAATACCATGACTCACTATCTGACTTCCATCACATTCTACACGATTCCATTTGCTTCATCAGTGACTCCACCCTTACCTATATAAACTCATCTTCCTGTACTTGTACCTCCAAGCTAGACCTCCCCTTCATGTACCTCAATACACTGGGTCTTTGCTCCATCCCTAGTCCCTGCTCCTAGTCCCTTGTCAGGAACCTCCTTGCTCTTTGAGACTTCATAGCACTCTTGAGGCTACACTGTTCTAAGGAAAACCTCTTGTTTACCTCAAGATGATCAATCTCAGAGGCAGTCTTCTCTTTGACATTCAATTGTTGAGACAGAGCAAGCAGAAAGCCTTGTTCTTCTAGAACCTTCATACCTCATTCTCATAGGATGCCCTGCCAGATTCTCTCTTGTCCTAGTACTCCTAGACCCTCTTTAGGGGCTATGCCTACCCCTACCCAAGGTAGTCATAACATTCCACTTCTGCTTCTTTGGTTGCACATTGGTATTCTTCTTCCAGCACTTTGTTTTTCTCTTGCTGCCTCCTGTCTTCTGCAGCTGCTTACTGTTGCCAGTTCTATCCCTCACACTCCTTTGTGTGGGTGAAAACCCATAGGTTGCAGAGAATGAGGCTTTTTTGTCAGTTTTACCTTCTACTATGAACATGAGCTGCACTCCTTTGAATTGCTGTGAAGCATAGTCAGGGCAGATATTGTGATGTGGGTTGTGCATGCTGAGTATTGACATGAGAGGTCCATGACTAGAGAGGACGTAAGGCAGACACTGTTTGAGTGGAGGAGGTGGCTGGAAGAAAGCTGCACAATGTGCCACCTCACTTTGCTCTCATGCAGACTTCACCCTGCACTGCCTCATGCCTCAGCTTACATAGGCTATCATCTCTGATCTAATTGGGAAACCAAACACATGAATCAAGAAGTCAAAATATGCCTTCAGATCTTTTGTAGTTCTAACCCTGGTTTCTGGGCTGATCAAATTACCCACACTGAATTTGCCCACAACCACCACCCTCACTCCATCACTGGTTAATCTCCATTTTTCCTCCTGATGGGCTACAAACTCCATGCCTTACCCACTGTCATCTCTAACTTGAATCTTCCTGCCATCAATTCTCATCTCAAGACCACCACTGCTATGCATTATGAAGCTCTTACTGCTCATAAAATTGCCTGTCAAGTCATGGCTTCTAAAAACAAACTCTCATTTACTCCATTGTCAAAAGGAAACAAATTTGGCTAAAAGTCAAAAATCTCCACTGCATAGTCTCCAACTAAATGTTATGATACATCTATTTTTCCCCTAATTTTTCTATTATCTTTTTCTGCACACGAAGGAGGTCACATGACTTCATTTCACATGTTACTGTCACAGGTCACAGGTCACATGGCATGCTGACTGATAGGCTGCTGACTGATACACTTACTAACATGCTTACTGATGTGCTAACTGATATGCTGACTGATGATGCTTACTGATGCTTACTGATGTGCTAACTAATATGCTCACTGATGATGCTGACTGATGCTTCCAGAATATTCTGTGACCTTCCATAGCTCAAGAACTTCAGATAAGTTCTTCTGGCATTCCTGGTCACAACCCCTTGTCCAGTACTCTAGATCTCTACTAGCCCTCTTGCTAGTGCAAACTTTATAGTGCCCCACCTAGCCTGGCTAGTTATTGGTGAATTCTCTCTTGTGTTCAGTGTGAGCTGGCAGCCCCTATATAGATGCCTAGTCAGCTTCACACAAAGTTTGGACTGAAGCAAAAAGAATCTTTTACCATTGTTAAGGTACTGTCTTCAGTTACATACCAATTCTTTCTCCCACAGATCTGGAAAATACATCTGGTCTTTCATGCTTCTCTGCCTTCACCCTATCATCAAAACCCCATACATGGGCACAATTTACCAAGACCACCACCAGACCTTATAGAGGGTGAGAAAGAGCACAAGATCTTACATTACCATGAAACTCCATTATCCTGCATGTTCTTGATCTAATGAAAAGGATACTTGGCTGAAGAAGACTCTTGGATCTCAGAATAAAGCTTGAAACACACAAAGTCCACCTTAGAGTGTTATAAAAAACCTCACCCCACTGCCTTTTGCTGCTCATCAACTTCTATGGAAAACTATCATTTCTTCAAATACTCCACTTGAAATTAGTTTACAGTGCCTTCATCTCCTCTCTGCACCATTTCTTTCTTCATCTCTAAAACTGACTCCTTCTCTCCCAAGTCCTTCATAATTGATTTCCTTGCCTCTGAAACTGTCCTTAAAGAGGCCCTTTTCTACCCACACTGATCCCATTGCTAATAAAAACTATCCTTCATTTCCTACCTTTACCAAAGCTGGCTGGAGAAGTCCCTCAGTCATGTCCATCACTGTCAACCCAGTCTATCGATCAGGCCTTCTCATTATTCACCTTGCTGAAGTTGTGGAATCTTTCTGTGCATGCGCACCATCTCAGAAAAGATTTTTCATTCCTTGAATATATCAGTCTATAGATGCCATGTTCTTAACCACAGTCTTAACATCTCCATAAACTTCCACCTCAATATTGGCTTTCCACTTTACTCCCCAGGATGCCAGCTGGAAAGTTCTACCCTCCATGTCATCCCTTCATATTCATCTTGCACATCTGCAAAGTCTTCTTGTTGAAGAACTCAATATTCTTGTCTACCAGTTGGGCTTTGAAGAATTTCTTAAAGACATTGACTAATACCTCAGAAATACCACAGATCAATAGGCTATTGCCCACATTCTTTGCCACATAGAACCTTTCATATCTACTCTCATTGCTAATTGATCTCCTTTAGCATCTAGTTCTTTCCTTGATGATGAAACCGTACAAGCCATAGAACAAACCATGTCCTGGTGGACTGGTGATCATAAATAAACCATACTTCAACCCTTATATCTCTGTTACATTGAATCCTGCTTTCAATGCCACTGTTTCAGTTACATCCAAGTTGACTGCTCCCTGTCCAAATGCCTCCCCTGCCTTGGGTGGCACTCAGATCATTTACAAGTCTGCTGCCCTCTTAGATTCCCTTTACCTAGACTCTCTCTCTTTACCTTGCCATCATCTTTGTTCTTCTTCTTCCCTAGTTCTCATTATGAAGAAACTGCTGCCAGAGGGACACTGTTACAATCGATCAATTCATGACCTACACTGTCTCCATGCTTCATACAGATTTACTAGCATTTTTCCAGATTTTCTAGACACTATTCCAATCTCTGACACTTTTATTAACACTAGAACCCTAATGGTTCATAGTGGTTCATAGTGACTACCAAACTAACCCTAATAGTTTGTAATGGTTCGTAATGGGCCACTCTAACCCATTACCACTTATCTAAGATCCAACTCATGTTTTACTTGTTGTATTCATGTATGATCATCCATTCCTCCACATCCTTGCACATCAGGCATGTACAGGGCTATGACATGCTTCCATATGATTATGAATACATTAGATACACACATATACAGTATGTACATCTTAGATTAGTGTACAATATGTACAAACCTCTATGTAGTATATAAAGTGCATGAATCAAGCCACCAAAGGACAGTCTTGTCCTCTTGGTTTTTCCTCAGCATCAAAGACGTCGACTCATTCATCCCCTTGCCTGCTAAGCAACCTAGAGCCTTCAGTGGTTCTAAGTTGTTTCACATATCTCTATATGATAAAGACATATACAAAGACAAACAATCCTGTATTATATATAAGGAGAGCTCTCTTATGGTTACTCTCCAGTTCAGTTGGTCACTCTAATAACTCAGACAGTCAAAGTCATGTCCTCTCCTTTTCTGTCTTACTCTAAGATCCTCTATCTTGCAATACTTTGTTTACCCTTGGTGAATTCTTTCACCAAATTCCATGATCTCTTCTCTTTCTATCAGTCTAAAGACAGACAGGGTTGTCCACTACCTCAGAGGATAAGACAGAAAGATCATTGCACCTCTTTAGAGGAAGTTAAAGCACTGCTTATTAAGACAGCATGTAAGGGCATTCCTTTTATATGTACAGAGATATTTGCATCTATATACATCTATCAACCATAAATGGTGTGATATGGAAAGTCATGAAATGTTATAGAATATTCTCTGTCAGCTTTATCAGCTGATTGGTAAATTAATGATGAATTGACTATAGGGCAGGTCAATAGAAGCCCTGTGTAGTCAGAGTTAAGAATAGACTCCAAGGTAAGGAATTTCAGATATTGTGATATGAATAGTGTTATAAAATATCCTTTGGAAGATATTGGATTATGTAAGGTTTGAAGACCTGCATCTCAACACTACTGGAGGCATAACTGTCAAGTATATAACTCCTCCAAGGTCCTCTGACTCACTCTGGATCTGTTTCGCCACAACTCCAAGTCTTCTTCTACAAACCACAACTCATAACTCCAGAGTTACTTGGAGTTGTCTGCTACACTTAGTAATGTCTTTTCCTCTTCTTCAGACCTTATACTTCCTATTCTGAACATTATGCTGAAGTTACATCAGAGTTCATGCACTCTGATTTCTGTCACTATTTAGTCATTTCACTTTGCTATTTCTCCCTCAGTTGTTCTGCCTGTTGAAATTCTGTGAATCAAACACTAGGTCCTGTGCTCTGTTAACACAGGCAGACTGTAGTGCTAATACACTATTCATGTTACTAAAAGATATAGGTTGAGTATTAGACTTGACTGACACATCAGTCAAATCTAATTAAAGTGTAATTATAATTACACTTTAGGATTGACCATATGACAATCCAGATGCATTCTTTATGACTCAGCTATGATGTCATCAGTCTGGAGCTTTCCTAGCTCCACAACTGCTGTGTTGGGTTAACCCAGACTCAACTCCACCTATTTCAAATAAGTGTAGCAGCATGACTGATCCTATGATGTCATTCTGACATCATTGACCTTCTTTGAGCTACATCACACACAAGTACATACAGTTCCTGGATGTGTTTATAGGTGATAGGCACCATGATGTAATTAATTATGAGATTCATTTCCCCTTGAGATCAAGCTTCTAAGAAGCTCTACAATGGTTGATCTCATCAATCTCACCTAACCCAAACTTGGTCACAAGAACTTTCATCTCTATCTTGGTGAGCATCCTTGACTCACCTCTCTCTTCTCTGCCCTGTGCAACACTGAGGTTAGGTTTCTAGCTACATCTAGCTCTTCTTTTACTTATGTTTGTAGTCTGGGTATCTCTACCCCCCTATAGTGCACAGATTTTGTCAATAACCTCC
>JBBPTO010001059.1:0-19003 GCA_038094155.1 Pulveroboletus cf. aberrans | reverse complement strand
CCTTTGCCTTCCCCCGAACTGCCAACTCAACCGCCTGCACCTCACCCAACTTTGCCAAACTCATCATCGTTTTCATCTGAAGGTTCCCTAGCAATCGTCTGCAACATCTTATCTACCACCCCAAGCTCCGAGTCTTCGCCTACTCCGTCCGGCTCTTCCACACCATCGTTGACCTCCAACACCTCCACCACATCTTCTTCACCTGTATCTTCCGCTTCTACACCAGTTTTACCTGCTAACAACCCGAGATCAATGGCTAACCCTACGCAGATGCCGCTTCACAGAACCCAAAATGCCCCCAAGTTCGGAGGCACACCCGCTCAGCTTCCCCGATTCCTCAAAGACGTAGATCTACTTGGAAATGCCACCGGAATCAACGCGGCCGACAAAATTAAGTATGCTATCTGTTATGTGGATCTCGAAGAGGCTGAACTCTGGGAGACCCTCAACAAAGCCAAGCAGCCCGACTGGGATGTATTTGTAGCCGCTGTGAAAGAAATGTACCCAGGGTGCGAAGGTGACACCAGATACTGCCGCGCTGACCTTCAATATCTTGTACAAGAGTTCCACGCCAAACAGATGCGCAATCAAGAGGACTTAGGCGAGTACTGAAGGAAGTTCAGCAAGATCGCTTCCCACTTAGTCTCCAAACGCAAGCTCTCCAACTCCGACCGTGATGCCTACTTCCTCTACGGGTTCCCTCCCAAGGTGGAAGAGAAGGTCTGCAACTGACTGGCGATCACCAAACCCGACCTCCATCCCGAGGACCCATACCCGATGGAGGATATCCTCACTGCCGCTAAGTTCCTCCTCACTTGCTCTGCCTTCTGTTCGACCGTGCCAGGATTATTTGGTGCACTCCCCATCCCTGCATCTACCGTTCCCGGTCCGTCGGCAGCCCCGCCAACCCGCACGTATATGCCCACACCAGGACGCACAGAGGTGAAGGCCAAGTATGCCGCGACCACTAACCCCAACAGGATGCAAGACCTGTCATGCGGGTTCTGCAACAGGCTGGGGCATTTCACCCGTAACTGCCAAGAAGCCCTAGAGTTCCTCCACGCCGGAAGATGCATCCAAGGACAAGACGTCCGCCTGTACATGCCAGACAGGTCCTGCATTCCGCGTATCCCCCGGCATCGGCATCAAGAGCTGCGTGAAACGCATCGAAATCGAGTGTTCTGCCGCCCCGGCTTCTGTGATCAACGTCGCCTGAAGCGCGCAACCCAGGTCTGGTAGGGATGTCCCGCCTCATATGACCACAAACCTCTTTTCCGTCGCATACCCCGAAGAACCCATTGATGCCATCCTAGATATCGAACCCTCCACATTCCTCTCCACCATCGATAGTCAAGAAAGGGAGGTGCACGAGTTTGCTGAAGTCGCTGACCCCGAATTTCAGCCCTACATTGCCCAAGCATGGGCCAGCTTCCAGGCCGACAGGGCCAAAGACGGGAAGGCCGGGAAACGGGTCTGTTTTAATGGGGTCGTAGTTCCCCCAAGGAGCGCGATGAAGAAACCCAACCCGAGGGCCACCAGCGTCTCAGAAGAGATTGAGACCCCCAAAATTCAGCAAACCCGCAAGTCGTCCTCACCCGCTCCAACTGCAAGCATGTCATCTGCCCCAGTATCGTCTGAGCCCAATCTGGGGACCGTTCCCGTGTCCAGTGTGCCTCCCCCTCAAAACCCCACTACTAACGCTCCTTCTTCTTTCCCTTCTTCCACTTTTCCAGCGCAATACAGGTACTCGTTCCCATTAGAAGACAAAACCGTGCCCAAGCGAGTCCTGGACCAGGTCCTCGAGACGTCTGTTTCATTACCCGTGAAAGACTTGTTTGCTGTTGCGCTGGATTTCCGCCGGCAGTTGAAAGACGCTACCACCAGCAAGTGGATCCTGAATGCCGCCACCAATGTCGTCCACATTAACGAGTTAGCTGGGCGAAACCTGGGGCGGGTCGATCAAGAGTACGGTGACCATGTAATCCTGGATGAAGACAGTCTAGTTGTTGCTCATCACAACCTTCCTCTCCGTGCTCTGGAAGCGAAGGTTGTAGGTACCAAGAGGACGCTAACGTGTGTTTTAGATTCCGGTTCCGAGGTAGTCGCAATGCTGAAGCGCGTATGGGAGGAACTCAGACTGCCCATCTGGTCCGACCACATCATGACTAAGACATCTGCTAACACACACACTGACTCCACCCTCAGGGTCCTTGAAAACCTACAACTAAGCTTTGGACCTGGCGAAGTGGCTCTGCAGGTTCAGGTCATGGCTCGGGCCAACTTCGATCTTTTGCTTAGCCGCCCCTTCCACTGTCTTATGAGTGCCACTACTGACGACTTCCCAGATGGAGGGCAGAACATTACTCTCCGGGACCTGAATAGCGGGAAGGAGTACCGACTCCCTACCTGACCGTGGTCCGAAGGATGTTCCCGGTGGCGGAAAGGTGTCGCTTGCACCAACCACCAGAGTGTTGTTGAATGGGGTTTTCGGTAGGCCTCGATGAATCAGGTTCTACCTGAGGAGAGATATCCAAGGACTTGCCCATGTTTCCACCCTGTTCTGTATCGTCTTTCGTACTTTCATCTCCCGACTCGTCTCCATGATTTCCGCTTTTGATTACGTATCCCAGATATACAAGCCCTGATGGGGCACCAACAGACATTCTGGACCATTGCTCCACCGCTTCCTCTTTTTACGATTATGCCTCGTCTACCCATTCCGTCCTCTTTCTGGACTTGTCCACCGTTTTCCGGTCTCTTTATTCGTACAATGCCACTTCTCATAGTTTCGCTTACAAGCCAGTCGCGAAAAAGGTCTGGTCAGTTCCCGCTCCGATGACAGAGTTTTGGGTTCTCCGACACTTACTGCTGGACCCGCTTCTCGGACTGCCCACTTTACCTTTTCATCCTCCTGATTTTATTCCTGAACTACGTTTTACACAAGAGCGTGCTGACACATTAGATCTCGATCCTGCCAAGTGGCTCCTCCCTGATGAACTCAAACTCGTCCGGTGGTTGGTGCTCATCCACAAGAAGGCTTTCGCTTGGATCCCAACTGAACGCAGCCGCCTCAATGAACAGTATTTTCCGCCTGTCAAGATCCCGACCGTCCCTCACACCCCGTGGATCCTGTGCAACATCCCGATTCCACCCGCCATGCAGCAAGAGGCAATTCAGATCATCAAGGACCGGATTGCATCCGGCGTGTATGAACCGTCTACGGCCACCTATCGGTCCCGGTGGTTCTGCATCCTCAAGCAGGACAAGAAGAGCCTCTAACTCATCCATGACCTCCAGCCCCTCAATGCCGTTACAATCCGGGACACGTCGGTTTCCCCGTTTGTTGAGCATCTGGCAGAATCGTTCGCTGGACACGCAGTCTATGCGATGATGGATCTGTTCGCTGGGTATGACCAGAGACCGCTACATGTCGAGTCCCAGGACATGACCACGTTCCTCACTCCTCTCGGACCGCATCGGCTGACAACCCTTCCAATGGGGTATACTAATTCGGCACAGGTCTACCAAGCCGATATGGCATTCATTCTACAAGACGAAATCCTGCACTTCACGATGCCCTTCATCGACAACCTTCCTGTCAGGTCTTTGAAGACCCGGTACTGAAACCCGGACGGATCATACAAGACGATCCCGGAAAACCCAGGAATCCGACAATTTATATGGGAGCATCTCCTCATCATTAACCGAATACTAACCCGTCTAGAAGTTGTTGGTGCAACCATCTCAGCCAAGAAATTCGTCCTCGCAGCCCCCAATGTGACTATTGTCGGGCACAAGTGTACATTCGAAGGTCGGATTCCACATGAGGCCAAGGTCCAAAAGATCCAGGACTGGCCAGAGTGCATGACTGTCTCGGAAGTGAGAGGGTTCCTTGGTACGTGTGGTGTCTTGCACATTTTCATTCAGAACTATGCCGCTATTTCCCGGCCCTTGGTGGAGTTGACCTGGAAAGGTGTCCCGTTTGTGTGGGGCAAGCCTCAGCAGGAGGCGTTTCTTCATTTGAAGAATGAGATACTAAAGTCCCCCGCGCTCCATCCGTTGGATTACGAATCCGGGCAGGAGGTCATTTTGGCTGTCGATATGTCCCAGATAGCAGTCAGGTTCATCCTGTTCCAAGTCGGAGAGGACGGTAGGCTGTATCTGAACCGCTTCGGATCGTTGGTTTTGAATGAGAATGAGAGTCGGTACTCGCAGGCAAAGCTGGAGCTTTATGGACTGTTCCGCGCCCTCCACGCCGTCCGTGTTTTCATCTTTGATGTGGCTAACTTCACAGTCGAAATGGACATGAAGTACGTCAAAGGCATGATCAACAACCCGGATCTGCAACCGAACGCCGTCATCAACCGCTGGATCGCTGGTATCCTGCTCTTCACCTTCAACCTCATCCACGTTCCTGCAGACAAACACACTGGGGCCGATGGTCTTTCCCGCCAACCGCCTTCGGAATCTGACCCACCCGACGATGACGACCATGAAGACTGGCTTGACGATATGTACTCGTTTGCTGTCCACTTACTAAACGAACGTCCATCCCCGCAGTTTGTTTATCCATCTCCTTACTGCTATCATGGAGTCCCCCTTGAGCCGCCATCATTGCCCGTCTACTGGTTTCACCAGGTGGACTACAACGGACCATACATGGCAGACCTGGATATACATCCGGTTTTCATCTCGTATTGTGCATTCACCGACACCATGGTCTAGCCAGGTCTCCAACCCAATGACGAACCCAACCCCCCATTTCCCCAGTCTGTGAAAGCCAAGGCAAAGGACACCCAGCTCAACATCATCTGCGACTTCCTCAGCACCAAGACCCGTCCACCTGACTTATTCGACAAGGAATTTCTTTCGTTCGTTCAGTCTGCTTCTCGTTTCTTCCTCATCAAAGGTGTTCTCTGGTGCCAGGAACTGCACGGCTGACATCAGGTAGTGGTCTTGGAGGATCGGCGGTACGGGCTGATAAAGGAGGCCCACGATGACCTCGGGCACAAGGGTGTCTACACCGTCCGAACCTGCCTTCTCCTCCACTTCTGGTGGCTGATGCTTGCTGAAGATGTCAAGTGGTACATCCGTACCTGTCATCAATGCCAGACCTGCCAGACCACCCGCTTCCACATCCCACCCGTTGTCCTGCTTGTCACCGGTTTGTTTCACAAGGTCCATGTCGATACAATGCTAATGCCCAGAGCCGGCAGTTACTGCTATATCGTTCAAGTCCGATGTTCAATGACTTCGTACCCAGAGTGGCGCATGCTCCAGTCCGAGAATGCCTCTGCCCTCGCATCCTTCATTTTCGAGGACATTCTTTGCCGGTGGGGGCCTGTTTCTGAGATTGTGACTGACAACGGCCCTGCATTCATCCAGGCCTGCGACCTCCTCGCCAAGTGATACCGGATCTGGCATATCTGGATCTCCCCTTACAACTCCCAGGCAAATGGGATTGTAGAGTGACGTCACTACGATGTCTGGGAGGCCATCATGAAAAGCTCTCAAGGGGAGGAGTCGCGCTGGTATCGATCCGCACACACTGTATTCTGGGTGGAGTGGGTAACAATACAGAAGTCAACCGGTTTGTCTCCCTATTTCGTGGCGCACAGTGTGGAGCTGCTTTTTCCGTTCAATCTTGCTGAAGCAACTTTCCTTCTTCCTCCTTCCGAACCCGATTCTCCCTCTACCGAGTCACTGATAGCATGGTGAGCCCGCCAGTTTCAGAAGTGTCAAGCCAACCTCGATGCGATCTGGAAACGGGTTGCTGAAGCACGGTTCATATCTGTCAAGCACTTTGAAACTGCGATGAAGACCCGGATCAAGCACTTCGACTTCCAACCCAGAAGTCTGGTGCTGGTCTGGAACTCGAGGGTGGAGAAGGAGCTGAACCGGAAGATGAAGCCGAGATACATAGGGCTGATGGTTGTCCTTCACAGGATGACCGGAGGTTTGTATCTTCTGGCCGAGTTGGATGGAGCGGTATCCGCCCTCTGGTATGCCACATTCTGCCTCATCCCGTACTTCGCAAGGTCCCGAACCACCATTCTGGTATCCGGGTTGACCAGGCTAGACAAAGAAGAACTTGACGAGATGGCAAGGAAAGAGAATTGGGAAGTCAAGGACCTGCAAGACCCGCCAGACAACGAAGACCTGCCCGACGAAGAAGATTATCCGCCCCCACAAGAACCGTAACCGACAACGACAACAAACATTCCATCCCACAATACCAAAATACTGTCCGTACTATAGATTTCCTCTTATCTGTTCCACCCTGGGTTTCGTCCGGTGATCTCATTTCCATACCGTTTTATCCCGGGTTTCGGCCGGTGTTACTTATCTGTCTCTCCCAATCTCACAGAAACAAAGAAAAACTGTTATAAAAAGTCAAAAGACCGTCAATTACTATAGACCCGTTTCCTTTTATCTTATCCGGTTCAATCCGAGAACACTCACATACGATAGACTTACGGACTGCTCATAGTACCGATCACGGACCTGTGTTCCCGTTTCACCGTTGATTTTACCTTTCCCACATGCCGAACACTGCGCCCTTTTTTTTATTATTTATTTTACTAGACCAGACGAAAAAGAAAGAGAAAGAAGGAAAAAGAAAGAAAGAGAGGTAGAGAGAAGAGAGAAGAGTTGTCGTAGAGCAGAAGAAAAAGCCGAAGAAACCCGGCATCATCCCGACTTCACCATCCCCCCCCATCTGAGTGGGCGTGAAGTGAAGTCCCCTGTGGATTGCGCTGTTGCTGACCTGCAGTTTTCGTTATTTCTCTTAGTATGCCTATCACTTACGCCTCACTTCTTGTATTAGATACCGACTTGCCGATCAGGTCTGATCGGGTTCACTCGGACATGGACATGAACATGCTCCTTCGATTGCAAACGACACAGGAACAACAAGTACTCTATGGAAAGGGGAGAAAGGCCTCACTGTTTTAGCCATGCTCCCACTACCTCCTGTGTGGCCATGATCTGGTCACGGATCTCTGACGCCTCGATTTCCGCACATACATGCTGAGCCTTCTTGGCTGCCATCTCCGACTCCAGCGCTGTGATGCGCGACTCCAGCTCCGCGAAATGCAGCATCAGCTGCTTGAGACCCTTTACGGGGACGGAAACGGTCCTCGCCAAATCAACCTCGGCCTTCGCCTTGCCCTTGAGGTCAGCCTTGCTCCTTTTGGCCGAGGCGGGCTCGCCGTCCGAGACCTCCAACACATCAGCCAGACAAGGTTGGACCTTACAAGCTGTGTACCATCAGTCAGAATGGTTAGTGAGGTTCGGATGAGAACTTACTCAGGGCAGGCCGCTTCTTGGCCTTCGTTCCCTCTGCCGCTTCCTCCTGCTCTGTAGCCTTTGTCTTCCCTCCCCGTGTGTACTCACATTTCGCCTTCGTGTCAACGCAGGTCAGGCAAGCTATCCCCAGCCTTCTTGCCGAGCAGGGCACCCTGCGGTTTTTGCACAAACGGCAAGGGCTCAGGTACCGGTATCCGTCCCCTGCTTCGTCTTCATCTTCTGTTTCCCTTTGTGACCGCTTTCTGCCAATTAGCAGAATCTCAAGGTTCAAGTCGTCCAGGACTCACCTTTCAAGGCAGGATTGCCACCTCAACATTTCACCCTGCCCCCAACTTACTTGTGCTTGTCGTCATCGTAGCGGCTTCCGAGGGCCCCCGAGTTGGCGCGTTGTGCGCCAGGAAGGGAGCCTGAGGAGACCAGGAACCTTCATCGACCTCCATTTGGGATGGGGCCGGATTGGCAGTCTGTGCCTCTTCGCAAGCCCGAGCTTTCCAGGCATCGGCCGCCTGATGTGCTCCCGATATAGCCTTGAGCAGCATGGGCAAGAGTCGCTCCACCGTCGCGCCCGTATCCCTAACAAGCCGCATTGCCTCCCCCAATTTGGCCTGCGAGGATCACTACTGAAGGTACTTGAGAGAGCTGAAGGACTTACCAAGGAGGAATCAAGCTCCTCGCACCATGTGTCCTGCTCATCATGGAGCGAACCGTTATCCTCAGGTTGCATCCTTACAGTAGCCTCGAGCTGTACATGCGTGTCGGTGGCACGTTTCTCAGCAGTGGCCTTGGTGGTGTCGATGGTGGAAGGAACATTATTGAGTTCCATGATAGAGGCGAGAAGAGTGCTGGGCATGGTGGATGGAAGAGGAAGAAAGGTAGTGTGGTGAAAGGAAGAGTGAGGCAGAGAGAAGACCAACCATCGCCCAACCGCGCATCATGTTTCAGCGATTGCCGCAGTATTGTCCCAATCTAGCCATTGTCTCGACCCGGCACCATTCATCCCCGTTTTCGGTCATGTGGACTACTGATCCTGAGTCGCAACTTGTCTTAGGTCAGCGAAGCGGTGCTGACTGAGGACAGTCAGTCTCTAAGTCTCCCGTGGATGTAGGAGACCGGTATCCCTTACCGTGCAAATCCTCTAAGTTCCCGATCCTTCTGTCGCCCTGTAGCGCAGGTACCATTCCCGAGCGTCATTTGTCCAACCTGTCCCGTCCATCCAGCCTGAGTTCCCCAGATCCGAATCGGTAAGTTCGGGTTTCTTTTCTTTATATCTGTTTCTGTCCCGAGTGACCACGGGTTCACCCAGGTCTGTCTTACCTTATCGTTTTCCTACATTTGTACTACTTACCATCGCTGTCATCATGCTTTTCCGTCACCATACGTTACTTACTTCACCGACCCCGATATGTACAAAGTCTCGGGTTTTCCCAGACTATAAACTTTGTATCTCGGACTTCGGTCCGCATCGAATTCCAGCTCCTCTTGATCACAAGCCTGTTTTTCTAAGTATTGAAACTGTCGATTCTGCCGCATCTCAAGCCAGTTGAGTCAAGTCAAGCGCTCCAACCTGAACCTGAAAAGTCGGACTCTCAGCCCTACCGAACGGGGAGGTCCGGACTTGTATTTTCCAGCTTTACAGTGCGTGGTATTTGGTCTATTACCTTCTCCTAGTCTCTTGGGTCCCTTTTGGGTCGAGTAATCCCGCTCGCAACCCATACTTACACTGTTAGGAAACCCATTCGGGCTTCCTAGCATGTTTACAACGCCTTCATTGTGCTGCCATGAGCTGCTCCTGCAGCTTCACCACCTCATTGTCAGACAGACTTGCTTTGCAGCTGCTGGACATCGTGATGGTCATGGATGAAAGGCAAGTTGTTCTCTGAATGTGCCTTATACACAGTGCCACAAGGTTCAAACTACACTGGGCACTCCTGAGATTCCACTGGATCAACAACTCCATTGTCTACTGGACTAGTGGACCCTATGCTTTGACCTTTGGGCCTCGAGAGCTCGGCCCTAATTGGGGGGCACTGTCATATCCCATCCTAACCCCAATCCCCACACCTCTGATCATCCCTCTGAACTCCCCTATGCCACCTCTGACTCTGACATCCTCATCTCTGGTCCCCTCCGACAGGAATCCATCCTACCCTTTGTCAGACCTCTGATATCAGAACCCCTTCCCCCATTGGACCAATTATGATTGGCCTGGATCTCATTTCCTCTTATATTTGCTCCATTCCTCTGACCTATGTTCCATCCCTATGATCTTTCCTATGTTACATTTCATTCTTATATCCTATGTACATCGCCTCTCAGCACCCTATGATCTCTGACTGTTATGTACCTTTACATATGGTTCCTCCATTCTCCATTCCGGACTCCAATCCAATACCCTTGTATATAAATCCGAGACCTCTGCATGTACTCTTTAGTTTGAATATTGATGTCACTTGATGTTGCTTGACGTCTTCATTGAAGTCACCCATGATGTTCTCTCTCCTCTGAACTCTGTCTGATCCTGACAAAGTTTCCTTCCTCCTCTTATCCTCTTCACCTTGTCCTTCCCATCTCCAAAATGAGGACCCAACAGTAGGCAAGGGCATGACACATAAGTCCTGCACCATGTCCTCACCCCCATAACCCCTCATCTCCGCCCCGTTCTGCCTTCATCACCTTCATATCTCGTTCCATTCCATCTCTGTCAGACCTCTGGCCCTTCCTGCATCCTTGCACCCTGGAGTTGACCAATACATCTCAGACCTCCATCAGATGAAGCCCTGGAGGAGTTTAGCATCCTAACAAGCTGGGAAATGCCTGAACTTCGCCATGGAATCTTGATTCGCCTCACAGTTTTGAAGTATATGCTAGCAGGGAAGTCTGTTTCGTCTCCACTCATTCCCTCCACTCCTAAGGAGTGAATGATCCTCAAAATTGCTATAAGGAGTCATCACTCTGTAGGTCCATATCTGGTCATTCTACCTCTATTTGACTTTCACTAGGTTGTTGTCAAGTCATCAAGCATTCATGTCTATCTGTGTTCATCTAGTTCTGGTCTGCCCTACTCATATGTATCCGTTTCTTTTCAATCTGGTCTGTCTACCAGATGGACTTCTACTATATCTATAGTGTACCAGATGCTATGTACTGGACACTCAGTATTGTGATCTGGTTACTGGTTTCACATCAAATGGTTCCTTTTTTCCCCTTGTTTATGTTTATTTAGAGTCTCAGGTGTGCCCAGACTATAAAAGTTGTATTTTGCACACATCTAATCAATCATCTATCACTCACTTGGAGTTGGAGTCTTCAGTCCTCATCAATCCAGTTGTATCTGGATCTCTTCTCTTCTCTTTCTCACTTGATTCTAGAAGAATCAAGTCCTGTGCTTGCCAGCCATGTCTGAAGCATTAGGAGCTCTTTTAGATTGACTACCAAGGAGTCCTGTAAGCCCTGCAGTTGCATTCCCTTGATTCTCTACCTGCAATTTCCCTGGGATGAATCTATCATTCTTTCACTTTCTTTCTTTGTGTTACTGACCTGCTAGTTTCCTATCTGGAGACCTATAGCAGTCTAGGTTAGTCAACCTCTCTTCATTGCATCCCAGGTCATGGGATCCTGGAAGTGATTTTCATGTGCTATTTTTTGACATCTGGTAAAGGTCTATAAACATGGTCAGAATATGCAAGCTACAGAATACCAGCCATACACCATGTTTCTGGGCAGTCGACCTATCGACCTTCTGCTGGGCATTTTGTCTGGCTTGTTGAATCAAAAGGGTGATTGTGTGATCTCATTCATCAGACTGGGAATTGATAAGCACCTGTTGACGGAATGCTTGATGGGTCCAAGAGAGCTCCTGGATGCATATCTGGCTAAGAGTATTGATACTCATACATTGGGGAATGAAAGTTACAGCTGGATGGGTGCCCAACCTGATCTCAGCCTGGAAGTCAACTGATAATAAGTGGATTACCTCCTGTTTTCAGGGCGATGTCTTCAGCAAGCTCTGCCAGTCGATAGCAACATTCTTGATTGTCAGAAGAGAACCACCATCTTGATTGAACACTTGTACTTGACTAGGAAAGGGCAGATGAGTGATTGTGACTTTGGAGGATTGAGTAGTCATAATACCCTTTTCTTCCAAATACTTCCTGAATCCTGCCTGAGACAATGTTCAGCATCACAGGGCAAGAGCTTGATGCAGTACTTACATGCAAATGATTCATATGACCATGGGGCCCAGGTTTCTTCCTGGGAGATATCCCAAACATATCCTCCTCTTCTTCATCATCTTCCCAACCATCAGAGGGAAGATTCCATGTTTGCTTTGATTTGTGTGGAGGTGATAGTGAATCAATCTTTGCCTTGATGAACTCCTCTAAATAAGGGACATAGGCATCCACCACACCACAGACTGTCAAGTTGACAAGGTGGGCAGTCATAGAATCCAGTTGTTGCATCACAATACTATGAATGATGCTTTTCAAAGCTTGGGGCAGAGGTAATGGCCTGCTATGCTGTGTGTGTGAGTTAGGTGTACCATCAGTGGGTTGGTGTGAGTGCAGAGGGGGAGTAGCGGATGTAGGCGTGACATGCACACTAAGAGTAGGGGCAGCATGAAGCAACTCTGCATCTGGGTTCTCCATGAGGATGGAGGCCAGAGTGTTGGGTGAAGTAGTTGTGGAAGATTGTGAGGCATCGAATTTGGCAGTGCCAGTGGGCTGCAGATCCAATATAGTATTGGTCTTGAGGGCAGCAGCTGATGATAGGTGGATGACCAGAGTTTCAATGGCCATCTCATTGATGTGAGAACGTTCTAGGCAAAGATCAGGGCACCACTTGCAGATCAGACTGATAACCTGCCTGGTATGTCGTGCACATTTGTGTGACCATCAGGAGATGGTGGGCTGCAGATGGCAGTTGCATATGGTGACTCATGGGCAGACTCAGAAGTGGCCTCAGGTCGAGACCTGCTCTGTATAGTAAAGTGAGAATCAAGCACTAAATAGGGGCCAAAGCAGACTCACTCTAGGTGGTTTGTGGATCAGCTGAGTAGCAGCAGTATGGTAGACTGAGCCATTGCCTATCTTGCGAGTGAACACAAGCTTCTTCCCTTCAACAGATACTTGATAGTAAGGATGTGTTCAACACTTCTGATTTTGGGCTGAAAGATCTTCCCAGTGAGCAGGGATTGTTGGGATGAAGTTAATGGCACTATTGACTTGATCATTGTGCTTGACATAGGGTTAATATAGCAATTGTTGTTCTGAGTTGGCCACTTCCTGAGTTTGGGCCTCCAGGTCTTCCTGAGCCAGGAGGTTATTCAGAGTGGCACCAATGCCCCAAATGTTCCACCTGGCAAAGTTACCCACCTATTAGTGGTTACTAGAGATTAAGGGAAAGGTAGAGAGAGGAAGGAGGAAATGAACTGTGTGTGAGATAGTCACTATCACATTGGACACATTCATAGATGGAAAGATGAGTTTTTCTGGCTGTAATAAAAATGAGGACGATGTCATCTAGAGTGATGCAAGAAATGCACCATAAGAAGCTAGTTATATGTGATTCCCCGTATTGTTGTCAGCGAAACAAAAAGATCAGGGGAATGTCAGCATGGGGATTATCTGCATGATCGAGCCAAGCTCTAATAATGGAGGATGACATACTGAGCAACCTTTATAAGATTCACAATAGGGTTGCTATACCATACAGTGACTCCAAAAACTGTTGCAATGTTTGCTACATTTTGAGTGTATGTAGTGTACTGGCTATAATCGTGGGAATCTCGCTCAGCGTTAGTGAGACCGAGTATAGTATAGTCCCATGGCTACGTAACGGTCCATGGATCACGTGATTTTGTCTGGTAGTGCCAGAGATATGGCCATTACAAAACAGCAATACCATTGCAACGGTTTTTTCACTTTTGTGCTGGTGCATATAATCTCCATTAAATGACATGATATTTAGCTTTATTTGGTCACAAAAACAAAGATATACATATAATGATTGTGTCTGAGTTTAAATATATTCACATTCCTCTTTTTTTGTAATCACTAATATCATATATTCTACCTTTACTACCCAGAAGAATATCATTCTCTCTATGCTTGATGCTGGTCACTCTGCTTGCTTCTACTGTTGTAGACTGCTCTACTATATAAAGACTTTGAAAAAAATGAGCTTTTGGAGCTTTTAAAGTCTTGTGGAGGTCATTTGATCAAAATTTTCCCTATTAATATTCAACACATTATGTATTCGATTAGCTTTTGCAAGGCCAATAATGCTATTTAGGATACCAAAACCATTTCTAATATCATCAATACATCCCTATGCATCAACGTAGTCCTTTATCACACAAAAAAGTCTAGTATAGAGGCTGTGCTAATCAATCAATGCCCTCTCCTTTCTATTAAACATTACAAAGCTTACTTGAATTTTGCTTATATGCATTAGAACGGGACTTGAAGGAGATTATATGGTTATAAGAGATTCAAATCAATCGTATGGTGTCGGGTAAATGCAATTGGGGCCAGAAAAAGGGAGAAAAATGGCTTAATGATAGATTAGCAGATAGAGTTGTTCAGTATGGGACTGGTTTCTTGATCACCACAGGCTTTATACTAGACATTTTCATGTGATAAAGGACTATGTTGATGCATAGGGATGTATTGATGATATTAGAAATGGTTTTGGTATTTTAAATAGCATTATTGGCCTTGAAAAAGCTAATCAAATACATAGTGTGTTGAATATTAATAGGGAAAAGTTTGATCAGATGACCTTCACAAGACTTTAAAAGCTCCAAAAGCTCATTTTTTCAAAGTCTTTATATAGTAGAGCAGTCTACAACAGTAGAAGCAAGCAGAGTGACCAGCATCAAGCATAGAGAGAAAAATATTCTTCTGGGTAGTAAAGGTAGAATATATGATAATAGTGATTACAAATAAAGAGGAATGTGAATATATTTAAACTCAGACACGATCATCATATGTATATCTTTGTTTGTATGACCAAATAAAGCTAAATATCATGTCATTTAATATGCACCAGTACAAAAGTGAAAAAACCATTGCAATGGTATTGCTGTTTTGTAATGGCCATATCTCTGGCACCACCAGACCAAATCACGTGATACATGGACCGTTACGTAGCCAGGGGCCTGTACTATACTTGGTCTCACTAAAGCTAAGCGAGATTCCCACGATTATAGCCAGCACACTACATACACTCAAAATGTAGCAAACATTGCAACGGTTTTTGGAGTCACTGTATCATATATACTGAGGTCCAGAGGGTCGAGGGTGCATAATTGGTGAGTTGTCACCAGAGATACAAACAGAGTTAGTTCCAGAGGGACCAGAGTTGTCACAGATATGACAAGTTGGATGATAACAGGATATCTGAAGGTGAGGTTAGCCTCAACTATGACACCAACCTTGATGGTCAAACCCTCGCTACCAACATACTGTCTTCTCATAACCTGCTCACCACCATGCACATCAATTTGCTTCTACACAAAGATGACACTTCATTCTCCATGGAATTGATTCTCAATACTAACAGGGTGCATGCAAACAAGTCAAGATCAACAGTGCTTCCCTTCCTTCTCTCCTCACCCTTCTCTTGCTACTCCTCTGTCCCTGGCACACCTTTCTTGCATCATTAATTTTGGCATCAAAATTCATGCAAGATCACTGTTACTCAAAGAGAGCATGGGCCAAGCTCTCTGTCTGCCTCCACATGAAATTGGCTGATGCAAGTGCACACTTGGAGAAGTGCTAGACTGGTGTCTTTGGGTTGGTAAATGGCCTGTAGTGCAATTCACCCCTAGATGCATTATTACAAATACCAAAAGTGAAAGCAACATCCCTCTCTCTGGAAAAGTTCCCATGGCACATACTGACATGGGCAGACAACTGCCATTCTTCAACATGGTCTCACCACCTGGCTCAAGGATTTCCCCTCTCAGAAGGTGTGCAACTGCTGGGAACCTGAACTCAAGCAGTTCACTGATCAATGTAACTGATAATACAAGTCCAACAGCATACAGCTCCATTTCATCAATCTCAGAACTTAGCTACTCTCTGACCCTGACGGAATCTTTGTTTGGTAACTGAATGGTACAAATGACCAGTTTTGTGGACATTCATATGCCACCACCCAGTCAGTTCACCTCCTTCACCAGCACAAAGAACAATAAGGTGCTGGCAGCATGTTGCATACCACCAAATGGTCTGTATGTGTACACTGTGCCACTGGATGGACATACTTACACTCAGCTGTTGGATCATGGACATGTTGGGTCAAGTTTGAAAAGTGTACCACTGTGAATGAAAGTCATAGTAAATTAGCATTTTTCAATGCAGGCACACAGGAGCTATCTCCATTTGTAATGGATTGGCATATTGAATGCCAGGCAACCCTATTCTCTCTGAAGTTCTTTCATCCTCACTACAAATCGTAGTAAATGATGGTTTCTGTACATGTCAAGAATTGGTCAGTGAGTAACATTACACACATCTGTCACTGATTCTACTTATGGGATGCTTGACTTCTGGATGTAAACAATTACCATTCACAAGTCAAGATCTGGTGGCCCTATGATTTCCCCACCCCATTCAAGACTTATCACATACCAAAAAAAATTGCATAATGGTCACCCACACTGAGCAGAATGATCAGCAGCTGGAACACATCCTATAATATGCGTGATCATTGTCAAGGACCTTCTGTGACATGGTCAACTGCTGAAGTGACAGGTACATAAGCATTTTAGTTAATTGAAGTGGTGTGTCATGGTTGATTTACTTGTTCAGGTCCATGGTTTTACTGGACCTCTACATGCTTGACCCATTCCATCATCCTTTTACAATATCTCAATGGGAAACCGCAAGAAAATTTCAGCCCAACAAGACACTGTCATGGACTCTGTGCAAATCATACCTGAGTTATGACAGTCAATGTGAGCAACTGCTGGCCTCAGTGGTGCTTTTTCACAGCTTCAAAGAGTTGGGAATGCCCTTGATCAACCCCAACAAAGGTCCAATACCCCTGTTGCTATGCCAGAGGATGCACCACACAACCCAATGGCTCCCACCCAGCTGACTCAGAAAGGTCAGAAAGGTCATTGAAATCATCCATGCTCTGATAGGGTAGGTAACAGCATCTGGTTGTCATGCTAGCTACTAATACTGGCCTTTTAGAATCCCATGAATGAGACCAGCGTTGGGCATGCTGAACCCATGCCAAGTGGTGAGTTACTGGACCCTGCTTCTTCTCTGCATCAGGAAGATGGGAATAGATTTGACTTTCAGCCCCAGGCTCCAAAACAACTGTCCTTTGTTGGTTCACAAGGTTTAAATGAGTATGAGCAGAATCAGGTCAAGCACCAGCAGCATGTCCCTGCTCCAGCTCAAGCAACCACTGCTTCTCCTTGAGTGGAGGCCCTTCAGATGAGTATCACCAGTATCAGCACCAATGTAAGTATTCAATATCATATAAAAATGATAGCTTATAATGCTTTCACCAGTCTTGTACCTATGCTGACACAGTACAATCCACCCTACTGCACAATAAAGGTTGGCCTAACAGGGGAGTACAAGGGTACTCCTGTTGTGCAGGGCAGAGAAGATAGAGGTGAGTTGAGGATGCTCACCAAGATAGAGACTAAAGTTCTTGTGACCAAGTTTGGATTAGGCAAGATTGATGAGATCAACCCTTGTAGAGCTTCTTAGAAGCTTGATCTTGAGGGGAAATGAGTCTCGTTATTAATTACATCTCGGCGCTTATTGCCTTTAAATACATCCAGGAACATATATGTACTTGTGTGCGATGTAACTGGAATAAGGTCAATGATGTCAGAATGACATCATAGGATCAGTCATGCTACTCCACTTATTTCAAATAGTTGAAGTTGGATCTGGGTCTATTCAATACAGCTGTTGTGGAGCTAAGGAAGCTCCAGACCAATGACATCATAGCTGAGTCATAAAGACTGCATCTAGATCATCATGTGACTAATTCTGAAGTGTGATTAAGATTACACTTTAATTAAGTTTGATTGATGTGACAGTCAAGCCTTAATATTTGATAACATGAATAGTATATTAGCACTATGCTCTGCCTTTATTAACAGAGCACAGGACCTAGTGTTCGATTCACAGAACAACATTTGGGCCTTCAGCCCAAATGGGGGGGAATGCTCACTGAGTGCCTTTGGCACTCTGCTTGCATTCAAGAACAAAAGTGAGCCAAAGGGCTCACTTTTGTTCTTGTATCTCTGATACTATTATCTAGTAAATTTCACTTTAAAATATAAATGCTTGCTTCAGTCAAAACTGGCATTGCTATTCAAAATATAGTGCAAATCAAAGTTCCAGTTTTCTATAAACTTCATTCCAAACTACATTGGTGGTTTTACTATTTCTTCATCAGCAGAAAAGAAAACTTTGATGCTTCTTGGATGAGTGCGATGTGAAAGAGCTACATAAATTTGTCCAGGAGAAAAAACAGATGTACTCAAATTCAGCCCAACATGCTTGAGTGTTTGACCTTGAAACTTATTGATAGTCATAGAATATGCCAGATGCACAGGAAATTGAAACCAATGAAAAGTAACTGGAGAGTCCTCCAATGCAGAGTCAAGTCCCAGCCTTGGAATCAATATCACCTTGTTTCCATCATCTTCATCATTCAATACATGGCATTTCAATACACAGTGAGTGGATCTGATTAACCTTAGCCAAGTACCATTGTAGAGACCATGGATTGGACTGAGATTTCTCAACAGCATGAGTGGTGCACCACTTTTGAGCTTCAGCCTGTGAAGAGGGACTTCAGGTTGAATGTAGTTGTACTTTGCATCTGTTATAGAGTCTGCACTGAGATAGGTGACTTTCTGTTCAGGTGCAATAGAGTCCAGGAATGTGGAATTGATCTCATGGGCTTGAATGTTTCTGAGATTGAGGATGGTATGATCCAAGAGGTATCTGTCAGGTAACTGCTGATTTTGTGTGAGAGGTTGAGAGTAAATGGCATCAATGAGGGAAGGTAGATCATCTCCACAATGCATGTGTTCAGGTAGATGAACATCATCACCAGTAACACCAATATCGAGGAGTTGCTGTGCCCAAGCATCACATTCAGGATCTTGACCAAGACACATGTTTTGATGAAGATATTTGACAGACATGTTTGACCAAAGATTGGAGTGAGTAAGTGCAGCAGTAACAATCTGTTCTCTTGAGCCATGTTGAATGACAGGTAAAGTTTGCCTGAAGTCTCCATCAAACAAAACAGTGAGGCCACCAAAAGGATGGTCTTGATCAAGCAAATCATAAAGAGAGCGATCAACACATTCAATGATAATGTGATGTTGAGAGGCTGCCTCATCCCAGATAATGAGAGAAGTCTGCTGGAGCAGTTGATGATGCACATCATTCTTTTTGATGTTGCATGTACTCTGTTCATGACAATGGATGAAGCTGGAGTGTGCAGTATGACCCCCAGAAAGAAGAAGAGAAGCCAGGCCAGTAGAGGCTACACAGAGAACAATTTGATTTCTTGCATGCACAGAAGCAGCAATAAGCTTGGCCAAATAGGTCTTGCCACATCCACCACCACTATGAAGAAAGAAGGTAGAACCCAAGTCATTGATGACACTATTCATGACTGCATTGTAAAGATCTCTTTGCTG
>JBBPTO010001058.1:0-19014 GCA_038094155.1 Pulveroboletus cf. aberrans | reverse complement strand
CACAGAAAAGTGCCACTGAAGCTAATCATCACAAGTGTAAAGTATTCACAAAGCTCGAAAAGATCAATGTTGGTGTTTCTCTGTGCAGAGCTTGTTGGTACTACCTTAGAAAGTGTAGGTAAGTCTACATTTAATTCCTAATGTATGGGACTTGTGTTTTTTTTTCTTTCACTCTAGGTCATGTGACCTCAGTGCAGCGTCATCAGTGCATGCCTGCACTGCCATTCTCTGCATTGCCCCCTCACCACCACCTCACCCTGCCCTTGTCCTCACCTCACCCCCTGTCCTCACGCAATCCCCCACCTCTGCACTCTCATATGCCCCCCTGCTGTCTTGCCCCACCGTCATTCTTACCTCACTGCCCACATCTCCTTGCACAACCCCCTCACCCTCACACCCTTGTAGGCCCTTCCCCTGCAATCTCATCCCACCATTGTCTTCACCTCAGCACCCACATCTTCACCTCGCCACCCATGTCTTCACCTCACTGCCCATGTCTCCTCATGCAACCCCCCTACCCCCACACTCTTGTACATCCTCCCTGCTGTCTCATCCCACTGTTGCTCCCTCTCACACAGCTGTCATATCCTCACATGCCCCACTGCCATCCCCCCCTCTTCCACCATCTCCCTCTTGTTCCATCACAATCATGTTGCCCCCTGGTGCGACCCCTCAGCCCTCAGGTGAGTGGTCAGTCCACCATCCCCACCCACTCACAGCAGCAACATGACATGGCACTGGGGCCGCAGCTGCAACCACAACACCACCACCACCATGACATGACAACAATGCATGGAAGGCAACATGACCATGGCGATGACGACGACAATGTGACAGTCACCAGCGCTGCTACACAGCACAGCAACCATGCCACAATGCCTGCACCACAATGGCATGGCCATAATGACAGTGACCAGACTGCAACCACAAGACAGCGATGGGCACGACGATGACAGCAGGCCAGCATGACCACAGCAACCACCACGAGGTGGTGACAGGCACAACAACAATCACAACATGTCAGCACAGGCCCACAACTCAGACCACAACCATGATCATGACCATGACTACAGCAGGATGCCACGATCACATGGTGATGACAATGGTGTGGCCTGGAGGTCATGACTGCGACCCCAACGCACTAATGATGATGACAGCAACTGATTGACGACCACGAGGCTTGGACCACAACTGGGGTAAGTAAGCTCAGACCCTTCATCCTGTGCACTCATTCAATGACTTGTACTAACCCTGCACACCCAGCCATCGTCATCACCCACTGTTGCACCAAGCAAGTCCAAACCATGCCTGAAACCACTGGTCTCTGGCGCTGATGGTAATATCGAGCCCAATGACACCACCCTGCTTGACTTTGACACCTATGTTCTGACACACAACCCCTCCCTCGGCATCGCATCTATGGCAGTGGCGGCACCCCAAAACACTCAGCCCACCATGAATGCTCTGTTCTTTTTCATGTCTCTGTTGTCGACAACATTACTGTACTATGAGCTGTTTTTGTATACTTTCTAATGCTTTTCCAATCCATTTCTGATTTTCCATGATGTTCGAAGTGATCTGAAAGCATGAAAAAGATGAAAAAAAATGAGAAAAAGAAGTGGAAAAGCAGAGGTATCTGCTTTCAAGAACTCTGTCTCTTCACAAGGCAGAAGCAGGAGACATGATGAAATATTTCAAAACATATAGCCTGCTGCTTGCCCACTATGCCTAAGTGGGGCTCATAACCTAACAGGAGGGTGCAAGGGTACTCCTGTTGCACAGGGCAGAGAAGAGAGAGGTGAGTTGAGGATGCTTACCAAGATAGAGATGAAAGTTCTTGTGACCAAGTTTGAGTTAGTCGAGATTGATGAGATCAACCCTTGTAGAGCTTCTTAGAAGCTTGATATTGAGGGGAAATGAATCTCATTATTTATTACATCACAGTGCTTATCATCTTTAAATACATTCAGGAACATATATGTACTTGTATGTGATGTAGCTAGAACAAGGTTGATGATGTCAGAATGAAATCATAGGATCAGTCATGGTGCTCCACTTATTTGAAATAGGTGGAGTTGGATCCGGATCGATCCAACACAGCCATTGTGGAGCTAAGAAAGCTCCAGACTGATGAGATCATAGCTGAGTCATAAAGACTACATCTAGATCATCATATGGTCAATCCTAAAGTGTAATTATGATTACACTTTAATTAAGTTTGACTGATGCGTCAGTCAAGCCTTAATACTTGATGTAAGTCTTTAGTAACATGAATAGTGTATTAGCACTACAGTCTGCCTGTATTAACAGAGCACAGGACCTAGTGTTTGATTCACAGAATCTCAACACTGGTTGGTGAACTGATAGACTTAGGAAATTTGATGCACTGAAGC
Organism: Pulveroboletus cf. aberrans; assembly: GCA_038094155.1. Classification (NCBI taxonomy): domain Eukaryota; kingdom Fungi; phylum Basidiomycota; class Agaricomycetes; order Boletales; family Boletaceae; genus Pulveroboletus; species Pulveroboletus cf. aberrans. The sequence goes on along the minus strand of JBBPTO010001058.1, from coordinate 16,621 downwards.
TGATTGAAGAGAGAGGAACTTAAGTGATTTAATGAAAGGTGGTGACATCCATATGCTTTCATGTTCTCCAGGACAGCTGCAAGCAGGGACAGCGAGATACTATCCCCTTCACATAATAAATATAGTGCAGGTGGATCACTGGTCACCCATGGCATTTTCACCAATATGTTGAGTGTGCGCAAGTCTGAATTTCCAGTAGCCAGGAAGTGGATGGTTTGGAGAGGCTTGAATGTACTTGAGCATGTCCATACCAGTAGTGCTTCATAATGTTCTGGCTTCACAGAGAGCCAAAATGACCTGGAAAATTTCAGGCTGGCAGCATGAAGGTAGAGGGGGCATGCCACTTCCTTGAAGAGAATGGAGACCATGGTGCATGTCTTCAGATCATTAGAAGCCAGAAGAGAGTGTGTCTGATGAATGAGCTTGTTTGGGAGTATGAGAATTGACATTTGAGTCTGAGGCTAGTCAATAAAATATCAGAGATGAGATATAGATGGGTCAATACCTTTGTGCACCTTGGGGGCACCATGAATGATGTGGGAGGCAGTCTTCATTAATGCTTGGGGGGATTGCAGATGCACAATGTAAGAGATGGAAAAGAAAGAGATAGATGGCATGGCAGACAGAGGGATGACCATGCTTCAAAGGGTGCATGTCAGTGGGTGGAAGTTGAGGGCATGATCATTGCACTTGGAACTGGACAGGGAGAGATTAGAGAATTGGGGAGGCAGTGTGACAAGCAAGGTATCAACTGAGCCTCAAGGAGTGTGCTTCAATGGGTGGGGATTGGCAGGTTCATCTTCATGCCTGTGCTTGGATGAGGAACCACAGCAGAAGAGGAGAGGAGAGGACATGGTAGATGGGGGAAAAGCTGTGTTCAAGGCAGTGCACATGGATGGGTCACAGGAGAGAAGAGGAGGAGGGATGGCAGACAGGGTGTTGGCTGGGCCTCAAAGTGCATGCTTTGATGTGCTGGGATTGACAGGGTCATCTTCATGCCTGCACTTGGATGAGGGACCACAGGAGAGGGAAAGAGAGGGCATATCAGATGGGGGGAAAGCCACATCTAAAGTGGCACACATGGACAGATCACAAGAGAGGAGAGGAGGCGGTATGGCAGACAGGGTGCTGGCTGGGCCTCAATGGGCATGCTTTGATGGGCAAGGATCGATGGGGTCATCCTTGTGCCCATGCTTGGATGAGGGACCACAGAAGAGGGGAGATGGCATGTCAGGTGGGATGGAAGCCATATCTAAGGCAGCGCCTGCGGACAGATCATAGGAGAGGGGTGGAGGCAGCCTCGAATGTCATACTTCAACAGGCAAGGATCAACAGGGTCATCCTTGCATCCATGCTTGACAAGGGACTTCACTACCTCTAATCCTCTATCGAAGCACGTAGCTCACCTGTACAAGCCTTGACAGGAAAAATGGGTGACTGATTGAGTTTCCCATCAGGTATTGAGTATGATGGGGTAGACAGATATGGATATGGATATGGTAGGTGGATGGTAATAGGGGGAAAGTACAGGTGCAAGCACCACTTAAATATGTTAGTAGCAGATGCATGTAAAAGCTATGGAATGGCACAAAATGCAGTGTACATGACATGTGAGTGGGCTCATGTGAATGGCAAGAAACAATAATGCAGATTTACCATATGGATTCCTGGTTGAAGATGATGCTGATGGATATAACCAGGCTAAGGGGGCAGCACCTTGCACAGCAGCATTCAAGAATTACCTTGGCCTGAACACCTAATACTATGATGGAATAGGGTTCATAGACAAAAAGACTATCTGTATACTTACAGCATCTTCATAGCACTTAATATAAACAAATATTTAGATGTTCTTTGCATTCAGTGGTGTATGGGACAAGTTTACTAATACACTCGGTCTATATCTTACGGAATTGCACTAGCACTACACTAGTACCTAGACATTGAGGGAACAATGAGGAAAGGGAAAAAGAAGTGTGCAAACTTTGCGATCATAAATAGTGACCAGTGATTTTGAAGTCAGCCATGATGGACCCTGTGGCTGACTTCAAAATCACTGGTCACTATTTATGACCACAAAGTTCACATGCTTTTTCTTTTCTTTTCCTTGTCATTCCTCCATGGTACTGAGTGGTGTAGGCTAGTCATAATGGACCTAAAGCAATGTAGTATGTAGTATACTAGTATCTCATGTAAGTCCACTTGAAAATCTAAAGAACCTTGGGTGACAAGATTGTGCCCACAAAGTTCTTGGTTGGCAACCGGGCAGGACAAGACCACACCTACAAAGTCCCAATTAACTCCTTTGGCAAGTGTCATTTTCATTTTGTTTGTCCTGCCACTGACATATGAACTTGTAGGAGTGATCCCATCATCTGGGGTGTGGCACTGATAACCCCTTCAGTGAGCATCTTTGTGGTCACCTTGTCCCTGATGTACTCATCACTTGTGTAGGAACAACTCCATTGTTACATGACCATATGATCTGCTCCGATCCTGGTCAGTCTTTGGTCGGTTATCCATTTTTTTTCTGCTTACACTCTTTGTTGATCACTCTTGGCCAAATATGAGTTATTCATTGGATCATGTATAACCTTCCTCCTCATTGTCGAGGTATCCCACTTATTGTTCTTGAAGCCCATTCAGTGCTGTTGATAGTCATATATGACTGAAGATCAGGTTGATTTCATTGTCATGAAACTGAAAAGATCACACTCTGTTTCTTTCTCTGCTCAGTATTCACCTTATTGTCACTACCCAGAAAGGATGATCTGTTCATCAACTGTTACGATTTACCTCGGACCACACTTTTCTCCTTGACTTATCGCTTACATATGCATGGGTATAAGTCCCAACTTGGACGTTCATTTCTTTTCATCGCTGACTATGATACCATGACTCACCATCCGTTCCCTTTGCACTCCACATGCCTCCTATCACTTGCTCTGTTAGCGATTCCTTCCATCATATTCCTTTATGTTCCATACCTACCCTGAACTTCTATATGTATATAATTCCATGTTGCCGCACCTATGCTCCTCAGTCTAGTCTTACCGTTTATTTTACTGTTCTCTACCTTCTCTGTGTCATCACCGGAATACATCATTGTCCCCACTCTGCGGTACAGGCCAAGGGTAGCCGCAATACCTTCTTGCTCTTAGTCACTTTGTACGACCCTTAATTGGGGAGTTACCACCATTAAATCGGTAGTCCTTGTTGTCTGTCCTCAATTGTAGGCAGACTCTCTTGTCCACCATTAACTCAGAAGTCCCTTGGCTGCCGTTAGCTCGGTAGCAACCCTTGTCGCCGAACCTCGCTAGTAGGTAGGCTCCTTGTAGACATCTTGTGATTGTCAAGCTCCGTCGCCACCTTGTCCATGGTTAAGACCGCAGTCCCAACGGTTCTATGCCCGCCCATCCCCAGGTCGGTCGTAACATCAACTTTGAACCTGCCTGGACAGTTCCAACTCGTTCTACACTTCTGCCTCCAGTGGATCTCTCTAAATCATTCTATGCTTCACTCACCAGTGGTCCACTCATTCCTGTCAAATCAATGGCTGGTAACAAAGACACAGCTCTGCACAAAGCTCATTTCCCATTCATGCACCATTGCATCTTTGGGTCAGTCTATTCTTTTTCTTAGTTACACTGCTTCATCATTCCAAGGTTGGCGCAACTCCAAAGGATCTCTTTCCAGATGCTATCTGAAGAGCAGTTCAATGAGTTGTTCATGCTGTTTTGAAGTTGGAAGGCATGCTAGATGCCTCGCTTTCTAAAGATGTAGAGGTAGATCTAGATTCACTAATGGTTCACAGTAATTCTTCCTCTCCCGACCCTCTGGAAGAGGACATTATCATGGCCAATGCTTCACCCATCATGAACACTGACACTGTTCAGGTGGTAAGTTATTCATTATTGTTACAGCTTTCATTTCTCTTACAATGAAAAGATTGAGGTCATGACTGGCTTTGTGAACACACTCATCTGTGCTGGTCAGCCAATCCATTGGTTTGTAGGTGCCTTACTGCTTGATGGCAGGTTTGGTTTCATTCCAGTCAGCATGTACAGATCAAATGATCTGTCCCTTAGTTGTATTGACACTACTATGTTCCCTGATTATACTTTCTTTAAGCTGATGGGCATACTCATATGCCAGGAGAGTGGGTGGCTGATGTTACTGCATGACCCATTCAGACACTTCTCACATGGTCCTTGATGTATTGTACTACACTACTACACCAATATCTGAGATTGAAAGATTAGCTAAGCTTGAAATCGGCTCTCACTATTTGAGGCATAAAAATTCCCATGCTAATTCTGGCTCCCTTCATCCAAACAGTACCCCAGTAACATTAGGCCATGTAGTATGTTATTTGTTCTAAGTAGTAGAGTATGTTAGCTGCCACAAGTAATGGCCTTGTGCCAAAAAGCAAAGAACTGTGGACATCTGCCATATTTAGTGAACCTTGGTACATTTTGATTGGGGAATTATCAGTTACCTCTGCCTGATGACATGTATATGCTCATGCTCTACCCAATGATGACATGGCTCAATTTCTCAATCCTTACAGCCATTCTACAAAGGCATTTAAATTGCTCTACAACAAGCATTCTTCAGGTACATTTTCAGGAAATCCAAAACCACCCAATTTCCCTCATAATTGTTCAGCAACAGATATTTTTTCTTTGCCTTCAGAAGGTCTAGGTAAGTTCTGCTCTAGCTATTGAGATTGGGCTGACCTTTCAGTAAACAAGCACCATTTGTCCATGAGGTTGCCTGCTGTATGGTTTGGCTAGGACAAGATGCTCTTGTGCAAGTTGGATGACAAATGACTAGACATGCAGAGGCGTGAGGTCAGAATTGTCAGAAAATGGTAAGTTATTTACTTGAATCTCCTTGTACTCTATCACTGGCCATCCTAGACTATCCTAAAGATTATAGCCCCCTTGATTGATATGTGATACCTTGCCCCATGGTTTGCAGATCAGCATCTTCTCCTGCGATGGAATGCTGTCTTGGATAGCTATGGGTTCTGCATTCCCTAGCTGAGGGGCAGCTGAGTTGTCTTCCCTTGGGAAGACTTTGTGCTGTGTCAGCATGGGTGGGGTTTCTGTATGCTCAGGGGGAAAGACAGAATGTGATATAAGTGGAGGAAAATGTTGATGGTAGGTCCAGCAGTGCTTCGGAGCTTTAGGCATTCTGCATAATGTGCATGTTTGTCCTTTGAGGATGAATGCAGTTTTATAAGTTACATCCCTACTGGTTGTTGGTCCTCTTATCTACCCAAGTACCCTAGCAATGGGTAACTGTCTACTGATCTAATTGCTCCAGTTGTGTCCTCCCATTATCCAAGGCACATCCCTTTCTCCTAGCAACAGTGATTATCCACTAATTCTTTTCGGTTGATCACTGCTCCCTATGTAAGTTATGTGGCTTCGTATTTCATTCATTTCCCCTCAGTGACTAGCCTAGATTTGGCCAGCCCCTCATCATCAAGCATTGACAATAAGTAAGCATGGTGCACAATAAGGCCAGTTGTTGCTTACTCATTTGCTGCAGTCAGTATCAGTATTTATCCAGGCATGTATAGAAGTGAATCTGCTCAAGACACCAGAATGCACTCCAATTCCAATTCTGATGAAGTGAGTGATGTGCAAAGTCTTGTTCTTCATTTATTCATGAAGCTTCAGTTCTACACTAAGTTTACTCTCATCCAACACACAAAGGCAGTTAATGCCTTGGCCATAAGCCCCTGTGGATCAATGCTACTCAGTGGAGGTTCCTAGCTCCTTGCCTTTTCTCAGACTTGTCTCATCCTTCCTTTAATTAGGCAGTGGCAGTTGTGTCATCATTTGAAACCTCTTATGGGGAGAGATGGTACAGGAGTTCTGCATTTCCTCCGCAGGTTTTATATCCTGTTTTGCTTGGATCAGGTTATCTGAGTGTAAAGAGAATGCATTCATATTTGGTGCATTGGATGGTAATATTCACTTGTATGAACGAGGCAAGGAACAGCCTTTATTTGACTTCACCTCGATCACCCTTGCCCATGGAAGGGCAATTGAGTCCTTGGCTTGGGATCCTGTTCATAGACATTTGGCAAGCATTGGTGACAGCGAAGTTGGGCTATGGAATGTTGCACCCGATGCTAGTAGGTCACTGCACTATTCCTCCCCCATAGGTAGTTGCTAACTGCTGTCTCATTCTGCCAGAGTCTTTTACTCAAATGATTATCAATGTTGAAAAACTGCCTTATGTTGCTTGCTCGATCCATTTTGTGATGAAGGCTCAAGCATCCTGGTCACCTATCTTGAAAGTGGTTACATGCACATGCCTTGACCCAGCCCCTGACAGGTTTTGTTTTGCAACTGATCTGTGGGACCTCAGATGGAAGAAGAAACTCCATGGATGAATGTAAGTCTTTGAACAGCTTGTGCATGCTCATTCCTTACCTGGTGTTTACAGTGGGACTGCCTGCTTGGATGGACAGCAACTCTTGATTTCCAACCTGCGAGATGGCATAGACCAATATGCACTTCCAGCAGTGCAGCATATTCAAAGCTATCGACATATGATTCTTATGAATGTACCGATGCAAATTTTGGTCACTCAGAAAGGCGGGTCAGTCATAGTGGGTGAGGACAATGGTTTTGCACATGTATTTGATCATCAAATGGGTGCATTCCAGTCATAGCTTGACCATGGTAGTGGTACATCTACCTGATTTATAGCCTAAGCTTGCTCTAATTCTCGTTCTATAGCTGGCGACCTCATTGTCTTTAATGGTTGGATATTTGTTCCATTTTCTGCCCCTTTCTCAACCCCTCTACATTAGGCACTTGAACACAATGATGGTTGCATCATTACCACTGGTGGCACTTTGGATGATCATAGCAGTGTGAAAGTGAAAGTGTGGGCTTATCACCAACTGGTCAGTATCATATGATTCCAATTTGTACTCATCATGATGCTCATGACCTTTCCATTACATGGCAATCCTGTCACTGCCAAATCGAATCCACAGCAACTATCCACTACCAAGCAGATGGTCTTCTTCACTCTCATCTGCATCCTTGTAAACATTATGATGTGATATGTACCATTGCTCAAATGGAAGGATGGCATTGTCCTTGCACAAGAATTATTTACACAAAACTTTATGACAACTAATCTGTCTTTCGACTGTGCCCCTGCCCCTCTATCATCATACCTGTCCCCATTTCTAATATAGAACTGTAGATGTAGTATGCACTCTATTGTACTTTGCTATTGTATGACACTTTTGGTAGTGCCTTAGGATTCCCATGGCATCACCTTTCTGAATAGGCTGTCACTACAAATAGCACATCAGGCCTCCCACAACTTCTTTTGAAACCACATCATAGCTGGCACCACAAGTAGTAGACAATCAAGAGGTGCACATAACAAAATGTAATTACACTATCAGAATTCAGACGCCAGTAACTGAATAATGTAGAGCAGAATATGTCAACATCAGCAAATGTGACTACATCAAATGTAACCACCTCAAACCTGATCGGTGAGTGGCCTGACTGCTATGTGATCGACTGCATCTGATTCATGCATCCTCTTAGCCTTCGATGTACTCTGTTAGGGCCGTGTGGACGAACTCTGGTGTATCTCCAGAACTCCGAAGATATTGATAGGACCTTGGCTTCACCTTATGTGGTGCACCACTATCCAAGTCTCGGGGTTGTGGTCCTGTATTTGTGGAGGGTTGGAGGTGCAGAGTTGAGTCATCTAGACTTGGAGGAGGATTAAGATATCTGTCGGAGTTCGGCGGGAGCTGAGCATCAAGCTGATCAAGGAGAGAGAATGTCGAGTACTCAATTTGATATTACGACTGGATATGTACAGTGGAGATGGTACAGAATATATAGTACGGAGGGGCATCAGATTTGTAATGAAATGGAGGTCGGGAAACTAAGAACTGGAGCTGTGCACCGGTTGTGCAGTTCACCAGAGCTGTGCTGCACAGTGACAGGAAAAGGTACAGAGTGTGAGATCTAACTAAATATGGAACAAGGTCATAATGTGAGATATATACAGAGGTCCAGAGGAATGAAGATGCATATGTGGTGTAAACACACTGGAGATATGAGCGGAGTTGATGCTCGGAGAACCGGAGTTGTCATGGATATGACAGTATCCCCCTCTTGGGACTGAACCCCTGAAGTCCCTTTGGGAACAATGTGGAGTTAGTCAGTGTCGGAGGCCGAAAGAGGGTATAAAGTCCAGGACAGAGTTGGAACATGGCTTGATCTCATATCACAACCATGTCTGATATCAACAACATCAAAACTTGGCTGGATGCACATCTTGCGGAGCATGAAGACGATGATGACACGATGTGGGAGGCAAAGGCCGCCAAGCAGAGGAGGCGGATGAAGGTGAAGAGGGAAGAGGAGGCACACCAAAAGGCTGAGGAGGAGGAGGCTCACCAAAAGGCAGAAGAAGAGGCACGCCAGAGGGTGGAGGCGGAGGCATGGAGGGTGGCGGAGGAGTCTGCAAGAGTGGTGGAGGAAGCCATGAGGCGTGTGGGTGAGAAGGCCCAGAAATTGGTGAGTGGGCGAGTCATCGGCATGGAGGTGACTGACTCTGAGGGTGTCGGACGTAGGCAGAGAAGAACTCCAGAAAAGGGAAGGAACGGGTGAACGCCCTTGCAGAGTGTTGGAGGTGTGAGGACTGCAGGCTGGACTGTGAGGTCGGAACTGGCAAGTCCATGTCCTGCATAGTGTTCCAAGATGCCAAGGTGAGGTGTGAGCGGATTGGAGAGGAGAAAGTGGAGTGGAAACAGAGGAGGAAGGTGGAGGGGTCAGAGCAACCGTGAAAGAAGGCATGGACGGAGGAGGGAGCGGATGTGCCAGAGAAGCACCCGGAGGGAAGCGAGGTCGCGGCGGTGGTTCGAGGGTTTCAAGAGCTCATCAAGGGGCTGAACAGGCGCCTTGACCTGCAAAATTACTATCTGGCACGTCTTGTCGAGCTGAAGATGGAGGAGGTATACGGAGTTTTGGATGTGAGGTCGGATAGTGAGGGAGATGAGTGGGACATGGCAGCGGATTTGGCAGAGTTGCAGAGGGAGGAAGCCAGGGAGGCTGCGGAGGTGGAGAAGGAGGTGGAGAAGGCTTCGGTGGAAGATTCCTCATCAGAGTATGAGGAGTAGGGGGTCGATTTGTAAATAGAACGACGTGAAATGTACATGATGTATTCTCAGAGGTCGTGGAGTGAGAGAGACAGAGATTGGGATGACCTAAGATCGTCAGGAGGGTCGCTATCCCCCTCTTTGGGTCGACGTCCCAGTGTCAACAGCAACGGAAGAGGTAAAGAATGGGGATTTACTGGAGTATGGAGATATCAGAGGTGTCGGAAGGTGATTCCTAAGGCCAAAAACCTGTAGAAGCCAAAGAGAAGGAGGTGAAAAGGTCATGATATGGAGGTTAAGGATGGAAGGGGAGGGACCATAGGTCCGAGGGCTCGTTACAACCAGATCACCGGAGGCTCATGGAGCAGAAACGGACAGGAATGGAATGGCGGATGTGGTGCATCGGAGGTGGCATGGTGCCGGGGTCAGCTGGAGGACGAAGTCCAGAGGCTGCAGAGATGAGCTCAGGGGCTGGCATGAATGTTCGAGTGACCAGAACGAAAGGCACTGCTTGCGACCCTGTCAATCAATGGATCGAAGCAGGGGAGTCAGTGGTGTTCAGCAATCAAAAGGGTTTCATCCAATGGGGTGACAGAAAATGTTGACGGAGTGATAACACCTGTAAGAGGAAATGGAGGGGACAACCAAGGTGGAGGACAGAGTAGGAACGGAGTAGGAATGGAGGACGGAGGACGGAGAGAGCGGAGGGAACGGATGCGTTTTGGATGCTTTCTTGATGCATGAATCAAGAGACGCTACCCTGATCATGCAGAGTGAAGGGGTACACTATTTGTGCGCCTCCAGGCTGGAAGCCTCCAGTTTGGTTTCTGGAGATACAGGGAGGTCTGTGAGGTCCTCGTCTTCAGACTCAATGGAGTCATCAGAGAGGTTGGAGTTGTTTGAGGACAGATCGGGGGAAATGGAAGTGGAGACGGGAGCGGAGCTGACAGGAATGGGGCTGGATGTGGATGTGGAGGGCTTGGCGGAGGATGATGATGGGACGGAGGACTGTGTGTTGCGCTTGATCTCAGACTGATACTCCCAGTAGCAGGTGTCGATGTCGTGGGCGAGGAGACGGAGTTCAGAGAGTGTGGACAGTTTCCCAATGCGAGTAATCTCGTCCTTGATGTGGTCTGGGAGTCCATTGTAGAAATGGTGCCAGAGGGCACCATCTCCATAACCTCAGAGTTGAGAGGCAATCTTATTGAATTCAACCATGTACTTGTTTACGCGGTGAGTATCCTTCATTGACAAATGATCAAGCTGGTGCTCCGCATCTCTGATGGGGTTGTGAGGTCCGAAATTGGTCTGGAGCTGGAGGACAAACTCGTTGTAGTTGTCCATCCATAAGGGCCGGAGTTCAGAGGTGACTGTCAGGAGGAGGTCGGGTTCGAACCATTCTAGCGCCATTCCTTTCAGGTAAGATTGCATGTATGTGACTCTAGCGCGGTTGAAGTGGAACACTTTCGGATGGTTCTGGAATTGGAGTTTGCATTGGGTCAAGAAGGTCCAGAGTTTGCATGGGTCAGACCCATCAAACTGATCCAGTTCTCGAACCTTTGCATGGTCGGAGGAACGGGGGGATGAGGAATGATGAGCGGAGTGATTGAGTGCACGAATGGCGCATGCTAGAGTGCTCATCGCGTCCTGAGGGACAGACTCGTCGGAGTCATCACCAGAGGAGTCAAATTTGCCATTGGAGGGAACATCTCCTGGCTGGTCCGAAGCTCCGGAGTGACTACGGGCCGAAGGGGTATGGGGAGAGCATCTGGGTGTCGCAGAGCACATGCTCAGAGTGGACAGAGTTGGCGTGATGCATGCTTGGGATGCAGATGGAGGGACACGTCGTGCGGAGAAACTTCGGAACTCGGAGATAGGCTCTAAGATTCAGCAACGGTTGGTGAAGACACTAAGGGAGTGGTAATGGGAGGACAGAGGGGAGGTTGTGCCAGAGGCATGGGGGGACTGAGAGCGAGAGGTGAAAATGGACATAAGTACAGGGATGGAGACTTGAACAGTATGGAGTTGTAATATACTGTTAGGGCCATGCGGACGAACTCCAGAGATATTGATAGGACCTTGGCTTCACCTTATGTGGTGCACCACTATCCAAGTCTCGGGGTTGTGGTCCTGTATTTGTGGAGGGTTGGAGGTGCAGAGTTGAGTCATCTAGACTCGGAGGAGGATTAAGATATCTGTCGGAGTTTGGCAGGAGCCGAGTGTCAAGCTGATCAAGGAGAGAGAATGTCGAGTACTCAATTTGATATTATGACTGGATATGTACAGTGGAGATGGTACAGAATATATAGTATGGAGGGGCATTGGATTTGTAATGAAATGGAGGTCGGGAAACTAAGAACCGGAGCTGTGCACCAGTTGTGCAGTTTGCTGGAGCTGTGCTGCACAGTGACAGGAAAAGGTACAGAGTGTGAGATCTAACTAAATATGGAACAAGGTCATAACGTGAGATATATATGAAGGTCCGGAGGAATGGAGATGCATATGTGGTGTAAACACACTGGAGATATGAGCGGAGTTGATGCTCGGAGGACTGGAGTTGTCATGGATATGACATACTCACTTCATGCATTGATGCATGAAATTTGGTGATGCAATGGGCAAAAGGCAACATTGAATTTGGGGCTCTCTCAGATGGCCTTGGCCAACTCAGCAGGTACAATCACAATGACTGGAAGCTGCTGTTTGATCAAGTATTTACCCACTTTGAAGACAAACAAGACCTTATAGCCATAGCGGTGGTGAAAGCTGCTATGAGTTCTTGTGAGCTCTTCCTTTTGAAAGATGAAAGCTCAGCATGTGCAAGTTCAACAACTTCTCACACTCCTCAATCCATATGTGAGTGATTGTTTGTAAATTTGTAACAGAAATGCCAACAGTATTCTAGTGCCCACCCCAAATCAACCTCCACACAAATGTCACCATGTAAGTCACACACGCAGTTTAGTTCTTCCCCTAATTATTTGGTGTGTAGGTTCTGGAGGCCAATTCCAGGTGAAAATGGTCCAAATGCTGGTGAGTGTCTCAGTTCCTGGATTTGGAAGCTGGTGCTAGTGAAGATGAGAATGACAAGGGTGCATCACTCATGTTTTCCCTTCGGTTATACTAATCAATTCAAGATGGATTCCTCGATGGGGACATTCACGTTGAACTGAGACAAGGGTCAACACACAGGCCTTCCATCCACTTTGACGACTCACATGCAGGACCCTCAAGATTCAGACAAGCAGTCAATGACATTGCATGGTGATATGGATATGACAGCAGGGATGCTTGAGGCATGAACTCAAATGGTGACAATGACAATGACCATGGGAGTGAACACAGTGGAGACGATGATGCCAGTCTCAAACTTCTGGATGACAGGGGCATCTGGGCTGTAATCAATGACTGGTTGTTTGGTCTGCTTCTTTTCGAAACAGTAGCTCAGATGATACATAGATTTCCATTGCGGCAAGCACAAGGAGATAGGCTACTGGGAAGATGTACATAGTGTCCAGGCTCATCCATGAGTGACCTGGACAAATGAGACACAATTTTCAAAGCAACTCTGCTAGAGGAACATCTTTGCAAGTTGGCTGGCTCTCAACCATGATCAAAATTCCCAAGGCCAGATTCTTGCGATGAGTAGGTCTTCCCTGAGGAAACGCCAAGCACAAACAAATTATATTGTGTCCAAATCATTCCAGGAAAGTACCACACCCCCTGAATACCTTTACATATTAACCTGTCTTGTGTGCAGGGTCTGCAATGAACTACAGTGGCTCGAAAAAGTGTCCCAATGTTGGTGTATTTTGATGAGATTGGTTCATTGCCAGTTACGAAAGCCAAACAAGGCCAAACAATTGCCGGAGCGAAGGTAGTACTTGCTCTGGGCATTCTAACCCCACTTAGATCATGTGATTCAATTTTCATGCCACTAAGTTACAGTCATTCATTATCTGGTAAATAACATAAGAATATGACAGCTTCTGATGGATGCTATGCCTTGACCTTGAATGATTATGACTCAGTTAATCAATACCATCATGAAGTCCATTCCTACCTCTGTTAAAGCTAATATTCTCTTCCTTGCTTAATCCGGTCTCTCTATTCATCAGGTCTCCTCTCAAACTGGGTTGTAGAAGTCTAATGTGGCCATAGTCATTAAATAATACCTTCTAGAGAAGGAAAATATCAAGCTAGGATGTTCTTCCAAGACTTTCTCTACTGATAAGTGAAGGATTATTTCTAGTATTACCACTGGGAAAGTGGAAAATACTGTTCAAGTAACCCATCTCATCAATTCTGCCCTCTCCTCTCCTATCTTATCCCAAACTGTTCACAATGTCCTCAAGTCTACTTCCTTGAAGGCTGTGGTCAAGAAGAAAAAGCCTTTCCAATCTGTCAAACATATAAAAGAGAGGCTAGCCTTTGCTCTTAAGTATCAAAACTGGACTGTAGAGGACTAGACTAGGGTTATTTGGTCAGATAAAACCAAGCTTAACAGGATTGGGTCAGATGGAAGAAAGTATTTATGAAAAATGGCAGGTAAGCCTTTATAGGACATGAAGGTATAGGATATGGTACAGTTTGAAGGAGATTCCTTGATGGTTTTGGAATGTATGGGGTGGAATGGTATTGGAATCTTGGCAGGGGTAGAGGGAAAGATGAATGCTGAGCAGTATGTCTCCATTTTGAAGGGTAATCTGCTTCATAGCATGGAAAACTATGGTATTTGTGAGAAATACATTACCTTTCAACAGGATAATGATCCCAAGCACACCTTCAAAAAAGCTCAGGAATGGCTTGAATCTCATGGAATTAAGCTTTTGGATTGGCCCCTACAATCTCCAGACATTAGCCATATTGAACATGTATGGCAAATTCTAAATCAAAAGCTCAACAACTATTCAAAACAAGCTATGGGAGTATGGGAACCTTGGGAGATGATTGCAGTGGAGTGGGGCACAATTGAGGCTGAGAAGGTCAGACATTGATAGAAAGTATGCCTAGAAGGCTAGTGGCAGTGCTTAAGGCCAAAGAAAGACACACTAAGTACTAAAAGCATAAAATTGGGATAATGCACAAATAAGTGTTCCAATAACATGTCATTTTAAAATGGCTGTACCTCAGTGGTATGACAACCGAAGCACATGATCCAAGTGGTGTTAGGATACCCAGAGCAAGTACTACCTTCGGTCCTGTAAGTGTTTGGCCTTGTTCAGTTTTCTTCACTGGCAAGTAACCAATCTCTTCAAAATGCACCAACATTGGGACAGTTTTCTAAACCACTGTATATTGGGGGTATCTGGAACCGACTGGGTGTCAGGGCAACAGCCATGAAAGGCTTTTATGGACGTGCCATGGTTTGGGCTCCCAACCTGAGAATGATTCTTCAGACAGTCCCTCTTTCTCATTCCAGATGCATTCAAAGCTGAATGCTCATGCCAGTTGAGGATCGGGTGTCCCCTTTACATTTCTTTGATCAGCTGGAGATGAGACTCCCTGCTTGGTGTTTGGTTTCAAAATGGGGCCAGTATAATGGGGACATTGGGTATGTGCTATCCCATGAAAGAGACTCAGGGATGATCAATGTTCTCGTCACATCCTGAGAACTGGAACCACTTCTACATCACAAAAATGACAATGACATCAGCCAAGATAACCATGCCTGTTGACTCTTCTCCCCACAGCTATATAAAGGCACCATATCATGGACTGTGCATGGCTTGCACCATTATGTATACCACTGCCATCAATATATTGCAGGGCTTTTGTGGATGCAGCTGCTGCCTCAACAAGTGAAAAGCTCTGCCCCTCCCTCACCCCACCAAATCTCACTCTTTATCAAATCCAAGATCAACACCTCTTTTATGGCAGATACATTAGAAGCATACCACTGGCTGTTTTGAAAGCAAGGAGACTTCATGCAGGTAAGCAATGCCAACCACACCGTCAATTGAGCATGGTTGGTGGCCATTGAACACAGAACTGGCTTCGTTACTGTGCAACCATTGGATGGAGACCAGTCTTTGAAGGTCTCAATGTCATCTGTTGAGTGGACAGTTTCCCCAGGGGATACTGTTCGGATTATTGCTGACTCACACAGCGACCATAGTAATGTTCACCACTTCAATATTGAAAAGTCTGGATCGATTATAGAGGTCAATATCCTAACTCAGGAAGTTGTCTTTCTCCAGGATGACCATACAGTGGTGCATTTCATTTTTGAAAATCATGCCAATTCTCACCAGTCTCTTCAGGTTCATGCTTCCCCCTTCTTACTAGAATAATACACTCCAGATTGTCTACTCTGCATGTCCACCACCAGCTCTGGAGAAAATAAAATCGACCATGTGCAGATTGGAGACACCACCCATGTAGTCTCTGGTTCTCACATCAAATTTGTTGGACCTGTGAGGAAGGTTCACTCAGGTATGGTCAAGCTTGGAACAGGCATAAATCAATCTCCTGTTGTTGTGCCAATCATGTCTATTATGTCCAACCCTCCTGCAAATGCCCTGACATTCTTGGCCGAACATGGGTACAGTATAAGGGCTGGGGATCCCATCACAGTGGTCTGGGGGAGTTTGTGTGGTAGAAAGGGCATAATTAGCAAAGTTGACCTTCAGATGAAGATGCTGAAGGTTACTGATCACTATACTTCAGTATGTATCTACATCCATTTCGTCTTTTCAAAGGGCCAACAGTGATGCTCATCCTAGATGTCCTTTTATGTGCTGATCACTTGCATTGCCCACGATGGCCCAGTATTTGAATGTGATGAAGCTCACCATGACCAGGGAAAAGAAGTCTTGATTATCTATGGTGAGCACAAGGGATGGCAGGGAATGCTTTGCAGCATAAGCGAAGATACTTGTGTAGTTGCCTGCAGTAATGCACCCTTGGGCATTTTCAAGAAGGACCAGGTTGTTCTGAGGTGAGTCCTGGAAATCCATTGCACATGGCCTTCTCTTATTGGTTGTTCAATATCAGGGGTGTGGGGACAACTCTTGCAGGAAGAATTTTAGCACCTTCTCAGGTAGTTGCAACCATCACTGCTTTTCTGCAAGGTGACAACCTGCTTGATTAAAACCCACTTGTAACAGTATGAGAACAAACACCATCCCCAGATCCTCCGACTGCCCCAGGTTCACCAGGGTCGACCTCCAATCCTTGGGTTGTGGATGATGAAGACATTCCCACACTTTCAGCATCCCCCTTCCTGACAAGTGCATTGAAATTCAATTCTTAAAACCTTTCCTAACATATATGTTCCTCAGAACTCAGCTTCATATTGTGCCCAATTTCCAAGGAGAGTTTGAAGTTATATCATGTGGTATTCAGAATCCTTCCTGGATGAAGAGGCTGCTATGACAGTCAGCTTGCTAAGTCTGATGTCTCTGACCCACTGCAGTCTGCCTCTGGGGGTCCTGTCCTGACCTTGAGCCTTGCTGT
>JBBPTO010001057.1:0-19025 GCA_038094155.1 Pulveroboletus cf. aberrans | reverse complement strand
CGGCGAGTATAGATCCGTCTCTGACAAAGCCGAGATTGGCCTTTCAGAGAGCGGGGAAATGGGAAGGAGCCTGTCTGTTGAGTGGGTCGACAACGTTAGCAAATTCCGTGGCCGAGGTGCCGGAGGGGGTCGAGCGGGCGTTGCAAAGGGGTCAGTAGGAGGTCCATGTACCTCTTGGGCGTGTCCAGAAGTCTGAGCTTCGCTGTTGGCCAGAGGACCGGATGACAGGGCCCCGTGGTTCATTCTGCTCACGGGGGAAAACCTGCGTGATGCCAATCGTCGAAGCTTTCCCTCCTTCTTGAGTTTCTGGCAAAGATGGACTTCCCCCGGTAGCGTCACGTCCACATCTCCATCAAAGTTAGTGAGATCTAGCATGTGGGTGTCGTGCGCGAGACGTAGATCGTCTGCCGGTGGGTCGCCCGCCTGACTTTCGCCGAGATAAAAGCTGAGATCGACATCGCTCTCATGACTTTCGTGGCTCTCTACAGATTCTATAGACCCGCGACGAGAGTGTCGGGAGTTCTCGCGAGCGAAATTCGGGTGTGGGGGTTGGAGTCCGTCGTCGGATTCAGCATCCTGGGAATCGAATTGCACACCTGGTGGGGTCGCAGGCGGGTAGCGCTGGAGGACAGGCTTGAAGTTAGTGACGTAAATGTCCACCTGTAGGGCTGACGGCGGCATGATGGACAGGCAATGACGTATGATAGATGCACCCCACTGGATGTGACCTGACGATGTCAACCAATTTCATTCAGGTCCCATTGTTCAAACGTTTCAAACTCACTATATTCGCGGACAAGCCAAATAAACCGCACACGCTTCAAATCTGCAGCCTTCCGGCCCCATCCGCCAGGCCGTCCTCCAAGGAGTCTGCCATCCCGCCCCGCCACGCACATACACATGTACTGCAAGAGGGATAAACCAAAGCTCACCCCAGAACCACCAGCAATGATGACTCCGGTCGAATAATTTCCCCATCTCGCACGTGCTGCACTCCCAAATGGACCATCCACGTATGCACGTAAGAGGACGCCGTTGTGTGGTAAGTTGTCTGACGGGAATGTAAGCGGGATACCTCCCCCAGGCCGTTCAGCGGTCAATCGGGATACGAGTTTCCAAAGGTCTTGTGTCCAACCCTGTTTTGCACGGACGAGGAAAAGCATTATGCGACCCATATCGGTGGGCGCTCCTTCATCACAGACAGAGGCACACGTAAAAGGGTGGGAAGTAAACCGAGAAACGGATGGAATATTGAGGAGGAAATGTTGGCCTGGCGACCACGGTAAGAAGTTCGGTGTGAGGAGGCGTAAGCGAATCGTGCGTCCTGACAAAAGTTCAGCATGAACATAACCGGAAGGGGGGATGTAAAGGTGCCGTGAATCGGGGCTAGAAAGCTTTTGTTCAGCTGAACGCGGACGCGGCACGGGTAGTTGAGCGGTAGATGGGAATGTATCATGGGTAGAAGAAACGATAAACTTGTCGTTGTAATAGTACGCGTCGAGAGGGCTAGGGGTGCGCCCGTTTGCTGGGGGAGATGTAAAGTTGGAGTCGAGACTGGAATGTCGAACTTGGTGCATTTCCCAGGTATCTTGCGGCAAGTTCTTGCTATCAGATAGAACAGGCGATGCCCCGAGCCCTACACCGCCAAAGATTCCGTTAGCGTAGATCCACCATGTTCCCCGCCAGCAACGTTCGCCGACCCAAAGAGCAATCGCAGTCCAGCACCAAAACGCAATCGACGGGTGGTGCAACCCCGCCATGACCAGTATGGAAGGAACAAGGAGAACGTGCAAAACGTAAAAAGACTCATAAAACCGCCTCCTAATAGGATGCAGGGAAAGAAGGGTAATTAGAGTGAGGAGCGCAAAAGCCTGTAGTGAGATGAGCACAACGGTCCCATAAGAACACTGAGTCTGCGTACGATCCAACCGAAGATGAACGGAGTGTAGGTCCAGGCATAGACGTATGCCACACGACTGGTGGATGGGTTGACATCTTTAGCCAACTGGATACTCCATAGGATGACATGGATGCAAACAAGAAACCATACTAGTCTTCCTGCCCATCTGTGCAGCCACGCAAGCTTGTCAAAATATATCTGTATCATGAAGGGAATGGCAAAAATAGCGAAGGGTGGTGCCTTGAGGGCAAAAAGAACACAAAGTGGAAGAAGCGCAAATGCAATCTGGCCAGTCCTGGCAGATGAAGACCAGAGGGACTTTGAGATTGTATCCTGAGGCATGAATTGTACGAACGACGATGTGTCGTAGGATTCAGAGCGGGCCTGCATTTCCCATACCTTCTTTTTCGGGGCCAGATAGTCTGGGCCCACGAACGCGAGTGCGAGGGACGCCAATGTGAGGACAGACAAGCAGAGGAGTTGCGAATTCGACGGGAGTGAAATGGGTTGGCGATGAGGTTGGTTGTTCTTCTGCGTGAGAGCGAGATTATGCTTCTTGCGCCAGGTGCGACGGCGTAGGGCCCATTTCGACCAGTTGGCGCCGAATAAACCACCCTTGGAACCGGTCCAGTGGAGGACTGCGAATGCGAGGAATATGAAGGCGACGGCAATCCAGAGAAAGAAGGAGTAGCGGCGGCTTGGAATGCTAAGGGAGTGTACGGTGAGATACGCGGTGATCCACTCTTGACTGTCCGAGTATAGTGGAAGTGGGGTGGCCGGACTTGTGGGGGAAGCCATGCGATGAAAGAATGGCGGATACCAGTTTAAAACGCTGCATAAGCTGGGGAAGGATTGCGGGTCTAGAAGCCAGAATCGTGGAGTGCTAGTCCACGTGCGTGCGTAGTATGAAATAACCGACGTATTTATAACCATCTCCGAGGTTACTCTGTCTATGGGGCAAGCCATCGAAACACTGCATTCAAAAGGACTACGGGCCAAGAAGCTAGATAGCTGAGTCGTGGCGTAGTATCATGTTGTAACACGTGGGTGTATTTATTCCCGACGTTACTCCGTCTCCGAGATTACTTTGCCAGACACCACCTAGATGATCGGATCGGTGACGGAACTGCTGCATGACTGAGGCGACCAACCTCTTTGCCCGTCTTCTTGATCTTCTCTAAGACAGTGTCGTACGGGACCTCTCCGTTCACCACCACAATCTGTTTCTCAAGGTTCACATCGTAGTTGATTCCTGCACGGCATCTCAACTCCGTGTGCATCCAATTCACCGTTTCGGCAATGCATGCGTACCTTCCACTTTCGCCAGTGCCCGCGAGACCGCCCCGGAACACCCTCCACACGACATCTAACAGATAACCGCGTTCCTGGCTGTCAGTATCGCCCGTCTCTTTGCTGCCAGAACGGTACCTTGACATTGAACTCGTATTTGCCCTATATCCGAATCGATTGGTGTTCTGATCTAATCACCGTCGCTTATCCACGCACCATGGTAGTATACGAATGGATTGTAAACAGATCGCTGAGATCAGACTGGATGGTACAAAATGTTTCGGTTGATCATTCCAAGCGCTGCGGACCACACCGCTTTATATATCCACCCGTATCCGTCGGATGACTCAGACTGGGTCTCCGAAAGACGCCTAAATTGCGCGATTGAGATTCTGAGAAGCAGTTCTAACGAGCCAACCAGCTGTATGCCTCCCTATTCGCACTCTTCTGGTTTTTCTCCAGACCCACTGCTGTCCATTTTGGTCTTCATTTAGCTTGGGATCTTCCGAAAGTGAGGCCACAACTTGATTTCCCGTTTGAAGCGGATCTGTAACACGGTCAACTCACCTCCTGGAAGTACTTCGTATAAAATGTCATGCAAAATACATAGGTAGGTACACCCGATGTGGGATTCCTCCGCATCGGAGACAATCGATTCATATGGCATCCCGCAGCTGATCTCTGACTCGGACGACTACGGAGATCGTAATATGTAGATTACCGATTGCTCGTGCGCATCTCAACTTCACCAGGGTCCGTAGATACCGCTTGCCATCCAGCCCCTGCGTTCGGCCGTCCACGTATACGATCGAAACAAGATCCCAGATAACCTAGCCGCTCCTTTTTCAACAGATATCCTTGTATCTCGTGACTGTGGGGACTCACTCAACATGAAAGGAAGCTTGGCTTGTTCTACTTTGTTTGTGAGGTAGTACACTGGTACACCAGCGAGTACGAAGACTGGGACGAAATCAGTCAAGTGTTCCCAAGGTATGAGTGATTCACGCACCGAGAACAGATACAGCTTCCAGCGGTGCTGCGATGATTGGCATGCACAGCAAAAAGATCGCAACGGCGCAAAATGTCAGGGGCGTGATGATCCACGTCTTATAGGGTCTGAGGTAGTGTCACGAACACCGCTAAGAACGATCAAAGAGCACCGTACCTCTCCAAGTTTGGCTCTTTTACCCGCAATATGACCAAACCGAGTACCTTAATGACGTCGATGCTGAGCTCTTCAATGCATGTCAAAGAGGGGGCGACACGACGTACAGTCAAAAAGTAAAAAGACCAAGACGCCACAACCGAAAAGTTGACCAGAGATCGGAACCCACCCCCGATGATGATGAACGCGATCGTCATGACCGTTTGTAATAGAATGGCGTTCATAGGCGTCTTTCGCGACCTGTTCAGCCTGCCAAACATAGCTGGAAGGTATCCTTCTCGTCCTGCGGCTCGGATAAGCCTCGCAGCCGTGAACGTCGATCCTTTATCCTTTGCATTAGGGATGAAATGAGATTCTCTGAGAGAAACACTACCATTGAGGGCACCGAAACAAGACACCGCCACGAGAAGGGCAAACACGAGCCCACCGACTGGTCCGAAAAGCGTCCGACCGAAATCGAGGGCGACAGCATTACTGCTTCCCACAGTTGCCTTGTCGAGTACAACAAGATACGACACGTTTGCGAGGATGAATAAAATCTTTTCGCGTGCGTTAGCCGTAGTCGACCACGAGTATCGGGTTTTCGGGCTTACACTGACGATCGCCATGCTGAGATGGATTGTTCTCGGTATGTTTTTCTCCGGATTATGAATTTCCCCACCCACGTAGTTTGCTTGATCCCAACCATCAAAGGCCCAAAGACCTGAATAGAGCGCGAGGGAATATGCGGAGGGACTTTTGCTCGAGGCGTCAAAGAAAGGCTCCTTGAACGATTCCGATGCACGTCCTCTGGCCAGTTGTAGAAGACCCAAAACAACGATCACTATCTATGGTCGCGGTGTTCTGACCTCGTGTCCTTTGCACAAAAACGACAAGCCACATACCAACGAACAGATCTATCACCATTGGCAAGATAAACCGACTATCAGTTAGGTATCTCGGCGCTCCAAAACCCGCATACCTTGAGGGTAGTAAACAAGACCTGCGCCCTCGTCCCCAAATTGCGTGTTGCCGCACAAATGAGGCCGACGAGAATCACTGCTATAACCGCCGTGAGTTTGATAGACCAATCTGGTATGCTGCCTGGTGACACCTCGTCCCGAGTAATATGCCATATGAGTCGATTGAGGTATTCGGCAAAGATAAGACTAATGGCCGCATTGCCACCTATGCATCGAAAACGAAGTTTGAGCGTTTGATTAACAGGGTAGAATCGACACCCTCTCGAACCTGGTTTTAATGCAGAAATGGCCGTCCAGGCGAAGAGGTACGATACGAGAGGTCCATATGCGTATGACAAATAGGCTTGAGCGCCCCCGTCTAATGGTATACTCGAACTGAAAAGGAGTGAGATAGAACACGAATCACGACTAAGATACTTCATATACCCAAGCTCCGCAAAACTACTTGCGCCCGTCCAAGCGAGCAGCCCAGATGCAACCCATACTGTTAGACTCGCCCCAACGCTATGCGTGTTAGCAACAATGACCCCTGGTGAGGAACTACAAGATGTGAGCCCCAAGGAAAAGTGTGGCGAAGATCAGTCATACAATATTCCGGAACCAATCTGACGTGACGTTTCAATCTTACGAACCGACCATGAAGGCCAAGACATACCTGCAACCCGACGACGAGTCCGATACCTGGCGTTCAATCGTCTAACGAGACTAAAAACGTGATGGTTGAAAGGGCGTACTGTGTACCAAGCTGATGCTCTTCTCTGCCGCTGGACACTCTCTGAGGGATGTGTCTGCTTCACTGACGGTCTCGCTGAGCGGAAGCAGGTCTGCCTGAAACCCGGAGAAGGAAAAAGAGCGTGGCCGGGTACTCCCCTGCGCCGAGGATGCCAACATGGGCCCATCTGTGAGCTCGAGGTTGCGTAGTGATACAGTGGAGTCGTTGGACGAGGAGCGAGAGTGGCGGCGTGCACGAGGAAACGCTCGGAGGGGGACATGGTCGCCGAAAGTTGACGAGGCCGGGCTACGAGAACGAGCTGACAGCGGCATTCGACATGCAACGTAGCTGAAAAAAATGGCTGGGGTATGTTACGTTGGACACGGAACAGTACTAGTCTTCGCACGAGCCGAAGATCGTAGCTTTGGACCACAGCGGTCGAGATTTATTTCAACGCCAACCCCACTTCTGCGCAGATTCCTTGCTGCCATAGGTTTGATGGCCAGCCCTTCCGGCTCCTTTGATATCATTCAGGATTTACACGTCAATGAGTAGATTTGTGATGGAACTTGAAGGTGTGAACCTTATTGAAGTCGGGCAGTTGTTTGCCCAGCCACCAATCCTTCTGTAGCACCACGACCACAAGGTTGATCGCGTCAAGCCGTGGAGATGAACACGAAGGTATGTTATCAGCAAGCTTGGCACCCCGGGGTGCTTAATCCAGCTGAGTTGCTACAGAAAGAATTGGAGTTCATCATAGGACACATAATCCAAATCTCGGCTGCATCCACCTTCCCCCGAGGTGTGAGTCGTCCTCCGAGTCGCGATATCCCGTGCAGGATACATCCTCGCACCGCCTCTGAGGAGGTCGGGATTCCACCCGAGAATGTAACTTATCTGGCTGACACCATCGGTTGTTTGGATGGTGCACGACAAGATGAGTTTTCATATATGCCCAACTATTTACGTGATGAACCATATGCGCAGGGTGGGGTGGGTGCATTGCAATTTAGGCGTTGCGAAGACGCTGAATATCCAAAAAGACTGAGGGACGTCAGATCTGAATTTTTGCATGACATTGGAACGGTAAGACCGATGTAGCACACGGGCTTAGTCATCTCGCTGGGGCTCGTCCTTATCGATGGTATTGAGGCGGACGAATTGTCTCAATCGAGCGGAGACGGAAGGCAATGAATAGGTGTGTCTTTTATATCCACTCCAAGATTCTCTCCGCTCGACTGGTGGGAACCACAGGGTGCTCGACTGAGATAATCCATGCCATCGATAAGGATCTCTGGCAAGATGACTAAGCCTGCGCGTTACAGAGATTCCTACTACGATAAGGCGTTTCCCCTTGCAATCGCTCAAGCATCCCGCCATCACTTCTTCACCCGCTCTTCCGTGCTTCGGGAAGCTCTTGTCTCCCTTCCGACGACATGCAGGGGATAAGTGCGTCTCCATTCTCAGTCTGGCAGTCACTCTCCAAGAATGCTATTACCAGGTGGAGAAATCGTTCCCTCTGCTGTCGCTCGGCGATGGTCTGCTGGAAAAGAAGTGCCAGACGGTCTCACAGACGATTTTGAGCAACTGAAAGGCTCTCCCATCCGTCTATAATATCTACACGAATCTTCAGAGTGTAAGAAGAGTATGGACAGTCCACCTAGTCAAAGAAGACGGGACGAGCATAATAGCGGTGTGGCATGACTTGATTCTACTCTTTTTATTCGTGTATAAGCTCATTTTTATGTGCATACTACTTGACAAATAAACATTGATGTGACTCGTCAAGCACCCGGACGACCTGTTTAGCAGGCTGATCCAGGACCTCGTCGACTTCGACAGTGGGGTGATCCTCAAGGGGTATTTGCAGTGTGCGGCAGCGTAGGAGATGGCCCGTCGTGTAAGGGCGATTTCGGGCCGTCACTTGGGACGGCGTGTCGCCTTGAAGTCGAGAGGAGTCGGTGAGTGATGCGTCGAGTTTGCGTTCGTGAACTCGCAGCTCGGTGTGCTAGTGGTATGGTTATTCTGCCTGCCCTGCAATGCTAACTGTTGCCTAGTTCACACACCAGTGATTCACCTTCGCTGATGTTAATCATGCTGGTGCAGCTGATGAGGTGTTGTTAGGTGAAGAGACTAATCGACACGACAGTATTCGATCGTCACCATCTACGACAAGTGCCCACAACATCTGTCCGTAGAAGCGGAGAAGTGGGCAACATGCGCCAGCGAAACGCCGCGTCCTAGTCGGTGTTCAACGACGTTGACAACAATGATCCCTGGTTATGACAAGTTGTATCAACGGACTCACCTCTTGAACCCAGAGACTTAGTGGCAATGACAACCCTTGTAAACTCCAGCAGTACAGTAGTGCCTATGATTGAAGCAGATGCCAAAGATTTTCCTGGTACACTGCTTTTCTCCTCTACAGCTCTTGCTATCGAAACAATCAAATGTTTCATCGCACAGGTCCGAATAGCAGGGATCACAGGGACATCCCTTGTACGCGCCTACACTGCATGTCCAATCGTGCAGAACCACCGACATGGCGCCTGCGCAACCTGTGGTTGCAACCATATTTTAGTGTATTATTTGGAATGCAACGAAAGGTGTTCACCAATATGAGAGCAGTTGCTTTTGGCATGAATGACAAAGGAGATGCACTTCTCGCAGGGGCACAATGTCGACGTGCCCGCTGTACACGTCCCGGTGGTATTGCGATCCCCATTGAATCCAGGTTCACAATCTGTCAGACACGCGCCGTAACACACTTCTGGATGTATAGATGAAGCGAATTTACCGTTCTGATAACAGTCAATATCTTGGTCACATATTTTCGGGTCCGAGTGTGGGCGAGAATACTATGGGGGAGTCACAGTCAGTGATCTGCATGTGAGAAGTATGGGAAAACATACTTCATATTTGGGTATTGCGGATGCCAGGCCAGCGATAGCAACGAGACGAAAGATAGTAACGAAGTACATGACGCCACGCCAAGAGAAGCAAATGGTCCCTTTGAGATGACGCCGAAAAATCACGGAATGACGTTGCAATTGCAAGAAATGGGCTGTACGGGCTTTGGCAAATGCCTGATATACTTGGAGCAAACTTGACTACGTCTCATCACCTGGTATCCAAAACCGGATGTTTCGTTTCAGTGCTAATGTTCGAACGGAAATTACTTCGGTTTCACATCCAACACCTCGATGGTCATCGGCAACGCGGATGAGAGTCGGGAAAGGTATCACAGCCCTGTCTGAGGGCATACCGTGCCACACGAATGCGTATTGGTTGGTATCGATTTAAGTTTCAGTGCGACGTGCGATCGTGATTGCAAGAGGGGACACGTGTATTATATCATCGACAGGGTCATCTATTATCGGTAGTTGCTTGCGTTTGAGAGGATAAACATGACCCGAAAATATCTGGAAGATAGGGGACTCACACCGAATCCAAAACTCTTCCTGGAGGATAATGAGATCCCTGAGGCGAAGGACTCGGAGTTGCCATAGCTACGTGACCTTACGTTTATCCATACATCAAGGGATCGAGGGGAGGACAATGATTACCACTGCGAGAAGTACTTCTGGCGAGCATCCCGGCTGAGTATATGCACTGCAAAATCTCCTGCGTCAACCATTGCCCAACCATGGTGACCCCGTCGCTTGGTATTGGGAGGCAAAGACAACGGCGGATGCATTTTCAGCAGCTATTAGAAGTTACAAATTAGGAACGCGGGTTAGACAGGTGGGCCAGGCAAACGTGCCGTTTTTCGTACCAGCCTTACGACGGCTTCGATTGAACCTCGATTTTCCGTGCCCTCTTTGACCTTGAAAGGGGTCAGCGCAGGTAGGGGAGGAAGCGTTCCAGGTACAAATGTACCTGCGCGGTTAGGACCCAGTTCCAGACGCTGCTTTCAGCATCTTCGATGCCCTCTCCAGAGTATGTGCGACCACGACCCCGGCGGCCCTTGGGTATTGTCTTGGGTAAAGGTGGTCCGGGCGGGATGGAGGGCGATTCCCTCACTTGGAGCGTCGAGGGCTCGAGAAAGGGAGATTGGCTGAGCGCATGAAAGAGCTGTCTCACAGATGTGGGTAGCTCCGGAGGAAGGTCGTGCGATTTTGGGACGAGGTGAGGGGGGAGTTGTCGTGGGCTGGCTGGCTCATGGTCCACGAACCAGGGCCGTGTGAGGACGCCCCGAGAAGAGGCAAAACGACGGAGAGCAAGCATGAAAGTTGGGCCAATCAGAGGCGAGCAAGATGCCGAGTTTGCCGGCACCACGGCCTTGTGATTTCGCTACAACAACGCGATGGGTGTCCGGGCCAGCGTCGTCGTCTGCGTCACCTCTTTCCTCCTCGGTGGTCCTTTTCGCTTGTCGTCTGTCGAGCGGGGCTCATTCGTTGTTTTCACTAGGCTCCCTCTTCACCCACTGGATCGCAGACTCGTTGACGCTGTGGAAGTCTCCCGTCACTGACGAGCATTTGTGGACGGCTGCCCTGTACTACTCGATACTGACCAAAGGGCCCGTACAAGTCCTCTACATCCTGTCTGCCATCATTCTCCTTGGTGGCATAACCATCTTCTGGAGTTTCCGAGATGGTGAGGCAGGAAACCTCATGTTCGATGGCGGGAGCATATGTATGTATTTCACCACACATACTCAGACTCGCGTCTCATAAACTTTCAGTCCTCTACGGTACGACCGTCATCATGTACATGTATTCCGGCCTCCCAAGTCTGTCCTTTTTCGATTCCATCCCACTCCGGCACAAACATGACATTTCTCCTCAGATTTATGCGACAAATTCAGGTCCATCCCAATCCACTCAGTCAAGGACGCATTTCCGCGTGCACTCCGTTCACCGACACTAGATCTCGCATCAAACCACCTGGTTTGCAGCGTAGCACTCACCGGCGTATTGATCCTCCAAGCCGGTCGATGGTGGGCTGAGCTCTCCGACGGAGACGACGGACCCTACTTGGAAGAAAAAGATGTCGACGTGCCTGTTGAAACCCAGCCAACCGCTGCGTCACCGGATCAACACTGATGGCCTGCTTGGTTACGTCCTTGATTGCACCCGCAGTGCAATCCGCCCTGGCTCAGTCGCCCGTTTTCGTAAACATCCTCACGGACGCTTCACGAACTGCTCATCGTCTCACTCACGCTGTTATCACGATTTACTTTGTTGCTGTTTTGATATCTCGCGTCCCATGCTTGTTATCCTACGCTTTTCCCATCCCGCCCATCTCGTGACGATGTTCATCTATTCCTGTCATTTCGTTACAGGGCAAATCGGTCAGGCACAATTACAGCGCTTCCTGTTGAGAGCAACGATTGTCGTATACCAAACTTTTCCTTCGCCACATGATAGATTGGGATCAGCTGGAGATGTTTGCGCAGATTCCCTGTGGTTCATAGTGTGAAACGTTGGTGTTGCATCGCTACGTGCGATTGTACATATACATATTCTCTTATTGAAAATCCCCATCGCTCAGCCAAACAAGATCAGCACTTTGAGAACGTCCTTGGGCGCTAACGCGAGCCGAAAAGAGAAGGTACCCAAGAAGACAGCTTTTTTAACCGTTCACTGGCCACATATACTAGTGCACGCAACTTTGGTCCGCTCTCAGCGCACTTTATCGTATTCTCCAGACACTTGCCAGGGAAGCCATGCTCAGCTACGCCGCCGAACGGGAGGCCAATATTGCGCGTAATAGGCTGTTGCTCGCGTCTCTGGGCGTGGAGGGACTCAAGCCCACAGCCGAACCAAAGGAAACGCGTCATCAGAATCAAAAGAAGACCGCTGGCGCTACTGCAAACAAGAGAAAGGCAAGTGCGGACTCTGACTCGGAAGCGGAAGTGGAAGACGAGAAACCGCGCGCAAAAAAGAGCGCACGCATCGTCGCCAATGACGAAAACATGGTGCCCCAGCCTGAGGAATCCGCGGAGAGTCGAAGGCGAAGCTCGCGCATCGCGGGAAAACCTGTGGATACGGTTGCGCGCGTCGAGCGGTCTCGTGGCACGCCGCTGCCCATTTCTGTGAAAACGATCGTGGACTCCCCAGGAACAGCGAAACGTGTGAGGCGACACAATCCGTAAGCGAGTTCCTTCCTTCAAGACCGACGTTGATGCTGAGCAACATACCGCACGTACAGAAAAACGTATGGGTCGATCCCAGGAATCGAAGTTGGGTCCTGGTGGGCATCCAGGTGCGCTGTCCCTTCTGGAGATCGATTCCGAATGGTCAATAACTCGAGCAATTTAGGGAAGAATGTTCGAATGATGCCATTCATGCGTGAGTGAGAACGATGATCCTAATTTTTCTTGTATCTTCTGACGTTGTTTTTCCTTTTCGGAAATAAAGTCCGTGGGTAGGCGGGATTGCTCCAGGACCAGACGGCGCGTACTCCATAGCGCTCTCGGGGGGTTATGACGATGACGTTGATGATGGATATGCATTGTAAGTCGTGTCGTTTCGCGCTTCATTCAGGCCCTCAGTTTTATTCCACAAGCACATACACCGGTGCAGGAAAGTGCTTCACACGCAGATGCCAAGCTGAAAACTGACGCTCATCTCCTCTGACAGGTGGCAGAGATCTCAAAGGCACCAAGGCTGCTCCGAAGAACGTGAGTGATGTAATCGAGCTACGCGGGTGTCTGATCCAACCCCTCCACAGCTTCGAACAGCTGAACAAAGTTTCGATCAATCATTCGAACGTAACCACAACAAGGCATTGAAGGTTAGTTTAAAACCCTGGTGGCGGAACCGTTGACTCAAATACACTTTCCAAAAGCGGTCCGTGGAGACAGGCAAGCCTGTACGTGTCATCAGAGGTTACAAGCTTCAATCCAAGTACGGGCCAAGCGAAGGGTGAGAAGAAGCGCTTGTCGTCAGTTGAACGTTCTAATTATTTTGTCGTCTAGATATCGCTATGACGGCTTGTACGTTGTGAAGAAGGTGAACCCGTCGCTGTGTCCTAACGGTGTTTGACTGACGTACGGACACAGTACTGGCAAGAAAAGGGACTGAACAAGGGTGGTTTCTTGGTGTGCAAATATGCTTTCGTGGTGAGTTGGCTTATGCCGTGCTCGACCGCTCTTTAATGGTTCCCCAGCGTTTATCGGATCAACCACCTATTGCTGTCAAAAGCGTGGAGGGTGATGAGGCCGATGATGACGAAGCTGCTGTGAGCGGTGGGGACACCGACGCTGAAGGTGAAACGGTCGATGAGGATTGAGAATCACCATGACACAACTTGTATTTTCCGTACTGATACACTTGCTTTCTACTGTCGATATCAGCTTAGTATATATCTGCACAATTCGTTACCCTACTAATCCAACGTTTGTTATGGATCTGATGGTTCCTAAATGTTTGAGATCTCACTTGCGGTTTGGAGTTGCAGGCCACCCAAGCGTCCCAAATTTCTGGCCCGGAATAAATGACGGATACCTAGTAAGATCAGGGGTTCAATTGAGGTCGGACAATCCCGTCGGGCGATCATCGCCGCTTGCTGTTCCGGCACACTAGCACAGGCATCGACATCCTTGACCCTGGATGAACAGTGCTGTGGTGCTCGCTGTCCTACCATCTTCCTGTTCTCTGGTCGCACTACCAACCCTCGCGCCAGCAGGTCCTGGAGAGCATTCCATCGGCGCGTGGAATCTTTCCCACAAGACGGAACGAACTCCAGATCTACGGCTCGTTCCAATGACGATGCACACTTGCAAATCGCGTGCTGTTTGTCCCTGACCCTTGGGAGAGGTTCAGTCACCTAGGAACGAGGGCGAAACACAGTTTCAGACACCTCAGTGCCACAAGCCATACGACTCGCCTGTGATGGCCGTTTCGACCTCGCACCCGATCATGATCATGTTGACGGACTTTCACTCGCATTCACTGTGTTCTGGTGCGTTATTGTATCCGAAAGCGTTGTGCTGTATGGAAAGCCGTGGTCTTGGAGACGTGTGCGATGCCTTAAATTTCTGCGGGTTGGCAAGCTTGAAGGTGCATCGTCCAACTGTAAGTATGGGTATCATGCATTCCAGGAGCTTCCGGCAGACATGGCCCATGCGTTCGCGAAAGCTCCCTTGTTCTACCTAATACCGGTGTCCAGATCACTGGGTGCTCGTGTGGTACACCGGCGTACTTTCTGCATCTGTTCGAATGAACGAAGCTCATTGGACACTGGATCATTCGACTGGAAACCTCTTTTTCTAACACTATGCGTCTGATTTTCCGTGATGCCTGTTGTAAGTGATGTGTAAAACACGCACAGCTGTCTGACGTCTAACCGAGCAACTCCCGTCAAACCACGTACTGGTAGTCTCGAAGTGATGTGATCATGTCAAGGCGACGATCTCGTGACGACTCGTGTGCATCATACTATTGCACAAGACTTGAAACGTTATTAACAGGATTCTCATGTGTGCCAGTGAGCCACCACGCCAGTTATCCAGATCAAGTCATATTTCTTTCTTGAATAGCAAAAGACGTGAGTAACTTGACATGTACTTCTTGGCCGATCTTTCAACATCAGGATCTCTGGCGGCTTCTCTCTGGATCAAAGTTGAATGCACTACACCTCCGTGTGCGACGAAGCTGGAAAGGCGCATGGATGCAAGTGAGGAGCTCAGAGAAAATTGAATGTCGTTGCATCGGCGGTAAAGATCGGGCGAAACCTTGCGGTGACTCGAGATCTGCGGCACCACATGTATGGAGTTGGAACAGTTTAACCATGGCTTTATCGCGCCCGTCGACGACACGTTGCAGAAATGAAACACCATGCAGGAAACATCCTGTTCGTCAGTGGGAGAGTAGAAACAGCTGTCTTCTGCGGCTAGGACGGAAAACAGTCCCCCGCCAGTCACCGTGTGGCGGCGGCTTTTTCCACAGGACGACGATCGTTTCAAAAGGACGAGACTAGCGTATCGAAAAGCAGGGTAAGATGCGGATAGAAATAGAGACTCACCACACTATATAACGGCGGACATCCTCCTGTTCACCAGCACGATCGTGGATTTGTCTTCAGCGATTACTAGCCAGTGAGTCGGAATTGGATGTGTTCGACATCACTCGTCGTGTGGACCAAATGCACTGATCCCTTTGGGGCTCAGACCAGCTTGCCCTTTGTCCAGCGTTTTTTCGTTGTCTGCCACCATGAGACTTGCTGTCATCGCCCCTCTTGCCCTCGCGGTGGTGACCGTGTTCGCCGGGACATTGGTGAGCTCTCGTCTCGTGAACTTGAATCAAACCGAGTCCCAACGTTTTCTGGATCTAGGAAGTACCCCCTTCTAGGGTTGCTATTGAACGCGCTTTCGAGGACGATCCCGACAACCAGACTGGACCGTGAGCTTGTTCTCGTCGAATGGAACTCCCTGTTTCGATGACTTACGAACGTACAGCAACCAAGCGCACAATCCCAAAACTTACTACAAACCAGGGGTTGGGAGGCGGGATTAGAACCTCTGCCCGAGACGTTCTCCACTGGGTGACCCTTTGGTAAAAAGACGATCGTTCGCTCCCACCTATCCATGTGTACCGTTTGCGTTTTTGAAAGTTTGTATCGTATTCATTTGAAAGGTGCCAGTATAGATAACTGTACTTGCGGACCCAGCCTACGAAGCAACGCAATCTGAGTCACGCACGGTAGATTTTTCGGTTATTACGGAGGGCGGTATGATTTTCTTCTGCATGCCTGCCAGTCAGCTCGTCATTGCCAGTGCTAGCAAAACCAAAGATGAGATCATGGACAGCAACCAGAATCGGGATGAACAGCAGCTAGCTTATGATCGGAAGAAGAATCTGAACATGGAACAAACTCGAGGAAGCTCGTCATGGCTAGTGACAGACATAAAAGGGAGAAGGAATTTCCGAGCCCAACCCAGCTTTGCAAGGATCAGGAGTTCCTCCCCCTGATGCCAGCTGTACCATAAACAGGTGCGCCAAGCCAAACTAAAGAGATGCAAAAATCCCTTTGTCTCGTCCTCTGAGGTAGCAGATGGTCCTATTGTCAGAACCAGTTTTCATTTCACATCTTCACCTTGTCACATGTCACATTAACATTCTATTAAGTTCTACACTGTTCCAAAAGACAATGTCATTATGATATCATCGCTTAGTAACACCTCATGTTCTCTCATATATAAGTAGTCGTCCTGCATGTACATAACCTCGTTCTTGATATATTTGTTCCCACCCTTCATAGTGTGCTCACTTTGAGTGCATCGTTGGGCACATCTCACACCTATCAGTCAAGAGACTGATAGGGAGAGGAAAGGTTATGGACCTTGGTGGAAGAACTCACCAAGGGTAAATGGAGTATCGCAAGATAGAGGGTCTTTAGGTAAGACAGAGAAGGAGGGGACTTGACTTAACTGTCTGAGTTAGATGAAAGTCTAACTGGAGAGCAACCATAAGGGAGCTCTCCCTAAATACTTTACAGGATTGTTTGTACCTGTATAGATCTCTATTGTATATGGATAGGAATGAGTCATAGAATATGACTGAATGACCGAAGATGTCAGTAAGCTATAGATACTAGCCAATGGCATAAGTGTCTCATTTCTATAGAGAATGATGAAACAATATGAGAGTGGAAATGACTGATGATTATGTTATCATGATCTAGAACCTTGGTTATGTAATAAAAGAGCAGAAATTGAATACCAAGTTTCAACACAAACCCCATCGCTCAAAGGACACCAGGCAAGCTCTGACTTATGGTGTCAGGTTCATCAGTGCCCATGGCCCTTGTTGCTGTCTCCAATATGATACACTGGATGTTAGAATAGACAGAATGACCAAATACATGCATACATTGATGGCACTGGGAACAATATCTAGAATAGACAAACAAAAGGTTGGGAGAGAGAAAGGGACAGCACACAGTAGAACCAAAAACAGTCCATGACATGTGGACAATGTTTGTTGATAAGTAGCATACTCATATTATAACAGTAGTTAATTATGTAAGTGAACATCAACAGTATGTAAGACTCATCTGAGTCTGAATTTGAATAACACTTCTTGTTTTTTAATCATAATGTTCATCATAAGGTCCATACCAACTAGGTGAGTTGCCTTTGGGTAACTTCTGTTAATATGTGTCCTTGCAACAGGTTATGAGCCCTAAGCAAATGGTGATGTGGAAACACTTCCAAAGCCCTAGGCAAGCCCAGTTTGTCCTTGATGCAGAAATGCTCAGGACTTTGAATGTTTCTGGTGGCCTCATGTGGTTTACCACTTTGGCAAAAGCTTTGATGCAGAAACACTCAAGCTATTTACCATATAGAACCTCTGATGGAGGGGGAGACTATATCACCTCAAAATCTTGGGCTCTAGACACTCAAGTGTTGATGCAGTTTGACTGCTTCCTCTCATTAATTTGACCAAGGTTGCTGATGTCTATCCCTAGATACTCTCCACCATGTCCTTCACCCTCAGAAAAATCCCCTGCCTCAATGGTTCCAACTACAAATGTTGGTCTCAAGAAATGAAGGCATACCTTCAATCTCAGGGCCTTTGGTCCTCCATGATGTACCACTCTCGTCCTGACTCTGCCCCTGAAGATTCCACTGCCACTGTCATTGCTGATGTGCAGGCAAAGCAAGAGACCTGGGATGACAATGATGACTGCACCTCTGGTGCCATGACCCTCAGGATCAAAGTGAACCTTCAAACTTGCTTCAAGAAGGCAACTGGAGCTTATGCTCTCTGGGAGGTTATCAAGATTGCCTATGATGTCCCCTTCATCTCCTTTGCCTTCTCTGAATTCAAGGCAATGAATTCCCTCATTATTTCTGAATCCAACCATCCTGCTCAAGTGTTTGTGAAGCTAAATGCTCACTTTGTGAACCTCAAGGTGTGTGACTACCCCATCTCCAACAAGTTGCAGGTCATGTTTGTCTTGCACAAACTCCTGAAATATGCTGACTTCACCACCCAACTCATCAATGCCAACCTTGGCACCTCTGATAATGTGAAGAAACTCCCTGATGTCCCTGAGCTAGAATGGCTCTGTACTGCTGCTTGGCAGCAACAGATAAGCAAGAAGAAAACTGAAGCTTCCCATGCCAACAAGGTTTCAAATGTAAAGTGCAAAGGTGGTGACCCCTTGTTTTTGGAGCAACAACAAGGTAGTAGCAACAATGAGAGCAACAAGGACAGGAAGAAGAAATGACATGAAGGCAAACAGTCTGATAAAGGCCAAGAGAAATGCAAGCAGTGCAAGCAGCAGGCTGCAACTGCCCCTGTTGCCTCCTTTGCCTTTGCCAACGTCATCTATACCCCCTTTGTACCTCCGCCTTCATGCCCACCAACCATCAGCCCCCACAAGCTCACTCATACCTCCAGTGCAGCCCATTATGGCCCACCAGCATTTCCTCATGTTCAAAATGCAATCGAATTGCTGGACTGTTTGGGAGAAAGACCTGCCACCATGCAGGCAATTCAAACTGTTGACAGGATTGCTAACTGCCACCTTGACTGGTTGGACAGCACCCCTTCCTCCTCCCACCTTACCCTCAAGGACTGGATCTCCTCCAACTCCTTTTGCCCACACATTTGGTGATGGAGATACAAGAAGGACAATTCCATCTCCACTCTCTCTTCTCTCCAAGTCTGTGATTTATTAAGTTGTGCTTGTGACCCAGCACCTGAACTTCCCAAGTTCATTCCTGCCATTGAAGAAGTTCAAATGGAGGTTGAAGTGCAGAGTGAGGTGGAGGATCAGGTCGACGAAGAAGAAATCATCAACTTGTACAATGAAGATGTTGTCAATCTTGACAATATCGAATTTGACAAGTATCTTGATGAAACCTTTCCTCTCAGAAAACCCAATGGCGCCAATTGGTCAGTACCATCCCTTCCATCTATTTACTCAGGAACTGATGCATGATATTTACCTCAGATTTTTCATTGTATTTACATGAATTTTCCTGTAGTAGATAGAATAATGGACATCCCTACTACATGCAATTACACAATGTGTGATCAG
>JBBPTO010001056.1:0-19028 GCA_038094155.1 Pulveroboletus cf. aberrans | reverse complement strand
AAGGTCGGGGTTGGGGGTGTAGCGGCAACTCACATCAAAAGGGAACCCTTTCGGAAAAATGAGGGAAAGGCGGACAAGAGTATTTACTATCCATGTACATCTTTATTGTGTTTTTTAGAGATGAATCTCGCTGTGTCCTGACTGCTTTTCATCAGAAACACAGGTGTCAACACGTTGATTTGAAGCCGACAGGGATAGAACAGCTTTTTGTCCAGAAAAAAAAATACAAGGCTCTATAGGAGGCCTATTACAATCCATTTCCATGAGCACGAGCCATTAGCTGTGTTATGTGTTGCAGTAGAATGCGTTTTGCATCTCTAGTCCATTTTGCAATACCGGTCCCACGATAGTATGCTTGCGTTGGGCACCAGTGGGGACCAAAGACTTTCAAAGATGCTTCTGATCATTGGATTCACACGCTTTGAAATTGAAACCCGATCATGATCGAACACAACCAATGCCATCAAAACGTAGCAAATATCAACCCATCAACTAACTACGTGTTTTCGAAGCATGGTGGATATTATATCAGAGCGGCATCTTTTCATGAACGAAGCTAATGGGAATGAAGCATGAGCAGAATGTGATCAGTGAAGTACGTTGGCAAGGAAAATCCCCGAAGCCATGTTGTTATCTCTGGCTCACGTGCATTGACAACCCATGTAGTTTCCAGTAGTGCAGTAATGTCTGTGGTCAGTGCAGATACCAATGAAATGATTGACACATTTCCTCTGTCCTGCACAGTTGGTGGTATCTGAGCAACTGGCGGTGCCAATACACCGGTCACAAGGGCATGCCCTATACGTGCCGTCCATGCAAACCCCTAGCGTGTCGCCTGAGTTGATGAATGCACCATTACAACCTGTCGATAGAGTACACATCTCAGCACATTGCTTGAGGTGGAGATGCTGCTTGATGTTTACCGTTTGCGAAGCAGTTGCCAATGTTGCCACAATTGGTTGGATTAAAATATTGCTGTGTAGAAGGATATGGTGAGTGATCACCTTTCCATGAGTGGTGCAACGTACTGCGTCGCGCTGGTGTACTTCAGGTGTCATAGACGCTAGGCAAGCAGCAGCGGTAGAGAGAGCAACAAGTGGCTTGACGAAGTACATGGTTAAGTCAGTCGTGGAAAGTATGATAGGCCCTTCCGATGATTTAATATCAAACATTGAGCCGCAGGAAGGTAGATCTAGGTTGATCACCTGGGCCGTACCAATGGGGCTTATACACCTGTGACACCAGGCCTACGCCAAACCCAAGTGAATACCGGCGCATGCACGCGGGCCAAAAGCAGATCGTGATTGTAGCCTTTTGATGAGTCCAACAAGGCAAGTTAGGCTTCAGTGCCCGTTCCGTTGTGTTCCGTCTCATCACGTTGAAACCACTAAGATCATCTGCAAGGTCATACGATGTATCCAACTGCCGATCGTGGATGTTGGCTGCGGTTTGAGCGAGAGTTATCTTAATGGCTTTCATTGCTCCGGTCCATTCCTTGATCCGGACCATTCCTTGAAGTGGGGCTTTTCCACGATCTGTGCGTACAAGTGTATTCATTGATCATAATGTCTAAATAGTGGGACCCTCCGGCACACTTGAACCCGCAGTGATTACATTTCGTACAACCGGTATTGAGTGGAGGGGGAGTCGAAATCGGTCTGGCAACTAAACTGCCACTACGCTGACCACTCACGAAGGTCTATCATAGGGTCTCTCGTATGATCAGTCTGACCCTATACCTACCAAGTGATGCAGTCAGACCGACAAAAGCTTGAACAAATCGCGCTGTCCTGCGAAGGATATGTTCCAGTGTTGACTGTCTACACGACCAATATTCATGGATTGACGTATGAGATCGAAGTCGATAGTTGATTTGCAATTTTGCTTCCCTGCAACAGAATTACACGGCTCACCCCGAAGAGATTATCGAACAAGTTTATTTCTCTGAACCAGGTGTAGTGGTGTCAATGGCCGCTTATCCCAGAGCATTAAATAGATGAACCCCCACGGCCGAAATTACCGATACCATCTGGGGCTTGAGTGTAAACGACCAGACCGCCGCGCATAGCCGCTACACCAAAAGGTAGAATACTGAATGACTAGCATTCAGCAGTGCGGACGGTATGTGTACTAGTTATGGGACCTAGGTAAGCCGGCGTGCTTACATTGAGGTGTGTTCCCATGGTCAATCCATTCACTGCCTGAGTGGTTGCGTTTTATCTTGGGAACGAACTTACCATGGAAACTCCTTCCTGCTTTGGTCTACAGTCCAATAGCCTTCAGCATCAAGCAGTGTTTTTGCAAACGGCAGTCAGCATCTCCGACCGGGGTAAGTGGGAAATGGTCGGTGCTATTGATTGGGATTTATGTAATTGGCGTTTAAACTTGTTTACACTAGGCTAATTGGTCAAGGTCGCTGTTCGCGCGCCTCGCCTTCGCCAGCCACACCATCGCCACGTCCTCATTTCCAACTCCGCCGGCGAGACATAGGGGATGACGACCGACCTATCGCCCCTCATCGTCTCGCTAGGTAAGTCGTTGGGTGATCCGGCTCCCTCTTTCACGACAAGCCCTCATCGTCTCGCTAGTCGCTCGTCCTGCGGCGTCCTTTCTGTACAAGGCCCACGTTTCGGGGGTCTGCTCCCTGAAATCTAATCCGGGGTCACCGCCGGGTGACCCGGCTTTGCTGGCTTCACGTCTCGGCGCCTCGCCTTGACTGCAGACCAATTAGACTTGTTTACACTAAGCTAATTGGTTAAGGTCGCTGTTTCGCGCGCCTCGCCTTCGCCAGCTACACCGTTGCCACCTCCTCTTTTGCAACTCCGACAGCGAGACATAGGGGATGACGTTCGACCTTTCGTTCCTATCTCCCCTCATCGTCTCGCTAGGTAAGTGGTTGGAGATCCTCCTCCCTTTTTTTATTTGACCCTCACCGTCTTGCTAGTCGCTCGACTCTATCGGTTTTTCGTGACCCGTCCCTCCCTCGCCCTCTGTCGGTAGCGTCCTTCGCGGCGTCCTTTGTGTACAGTACCTAGTTTCGGGGGCCCAGACCCCTGGCAATCTAGTCCAGGGTCACTGCCGAGTGGCCCGGCTTTGCTGACTTCACGTCTCGGCGCCTCGCCCTGACCGCAGACCAATTAGCAGCCCCCAAAAGAGGCTACGCCTTCGGAATTCAACACAGCCAAATAACCCTGGAGTCAGGCTTCGACCTGCACACACTTGGCTAATAATGCTCTGCATATTCTGGCCCCGCTCACTTTTCTTGCGCCTTCAAGCACTTCAAAAAAGCCTCCGACCCGCGTTCAGGTGATCTGCCTTGTGCACCAGCAGTATTGACATTCATGCGAAGTTCACACGGCGAGTCATATTCTGTCCTTATGATAGATTTGAAACTGCCAAGGCAACCACTCAAATTGCACGGCCCTGTATGCAACATGCGGTTCAGGAGGAGCTGTCCAATTCCCTTGACATCACCGTTCACCGCGTCCTCACAACGTCCAAGGTGATGTGGGTGCCATTCGTGACGCGTCTGTCGTTTTTGGTGAGTATCCACCTCGTGTCCCTTTGTTAATTCACACTGATCAACAACCCGGACATTGACACGACCAATTAGTTCATGCGTGTCATCATGGAGTTCGTGGAATCCACTGGTTGGAATCTCTGGAAGGTATAAATATTGCTGTGCTCATGGCAAGCCCTCTCGTACAGGGCACTGCAACTGCGGAGTCCACGTCTTCAGAAGAGTTGAATGCGCAAGTGAAACCATGCACGTTGGAGCGCTCCTATCACAGGGTTCCGAGTCTTATGTGGTATTATGAGCATTCCACGAAACACGTGCCATCTATGGGTATAAATCGTTGACCAGATAAGCCGGTGGGCACTTTCAGCTCCTGAAACAGATCTGGTCAAGATTCAGATGAAAATAAACATGTATCAGATCCCTTCCGGTGGTTCCGATGTTTCATGATATATTAAACCCATTTCCGTCTGACTGGTCATGGGTAGGAAATGAACAGCCGTGATATCATCTCACAGCTCACCAGTTGGCTAGAAATCGAATGCCTTTGTAATGCTGCGATCGAGCAGGCTAGGCCTACGTAAGGTGAGGAATCATGAAGCATTCTTCGTTCGGCGATTGGGGAAGACGGCGAACATTGAAGGCTGCGACCAGGACCTGTGTGGAATCTGCAACGATAAATGTTCACTGACACTGCTTTCAATTTCCGGGCCGATCATGGCAGCTCACTGCAGCACCATGATTGATATGGCTCTACAGGAAGCCAAAGTAGTGCATCCTTGTCTGCACTTGTTATGCCACTTGACGCCCATGCACATCTATGCGCACAGTAGAACCAATCCATCAGATGGTTCGTGATTCCTGCTACGAGTGATGCTTTTGATATGCCATGATCGTAGACGGTATGATCGCTGATTGAAGGTCACGTTGTTTGCTCGAGTAATATACCGCCAGACTGCCGTCATACATAGTTTGTAGTGCGTAGTATGGTGATGAATCGATGACCCGGTGATCGCACAGGATGCGATCAACGATGCGGTTCCCTTCTGTCATCAGGAAGATGTAGACTGCGGACAATGATACAACGACCAATATCGTTACATCTTTTTACTTGAATACGTGAAGACGCAGGTTGGGCCGTCTGGGTCAAGTCTGGACTATCGTACCCGCTGAGCGCCCTGCATCTGTGCTAAACGAGACAATGAGCACCATAGATATCCCCTTACATCAAATTACCAGGATCCACACGCTTGATGGGTCTGCGCGTGGCATGTAACGCACAAGGATCAACAATAGTGGGTGAGATCCAGGTCTGCAAGTGATCAGCCGTGAGAGTTGAGACGGTATAAATGGAATGTCGAGGTCCGTTATCGGACATATGCATGTTGAACTCGACGATTTAGACCATGAATTATACGTCGTAGCGCCATACATGACCAGAAACCCAGAAACGGTCAACTCGAATGTATGGCGGAAGATTCACTTTGTGGATCCCAAAGCGAATCATTGTCCGAAAGGATCGTGGTGCTGGTCGCACTGGTTCATGCACACCAGGAGCACGGAGAAAGAAAGTCAATACAGAAACGCATCGAACCTCACGCGCATCGCCTTGTTATCACCCTGAGCCACCACCCTATGAAGACAAGGTAGTGATGCAAGCCAAGGAAGATGACTACGTCCGATGTAAGTCATCAAGACAATTACGACAACAGATGTCATATCAACAGAAAAAGGATGGTATACCATGTGCATGGACTGATGCCCTTGTGATGGAGAGAAACGAATCGGTGGCGGTGACGGCGACTCACGTATTTCTCAAGACATGGAAACTGCTCGTATTTCAGCCATCCACTCCCCGAGGCTCGTGTTCCTAACGGTGATAAGGTGGAGTTGATCAAATCTGATTCCGGAAGATGACAGCCCTGTAGGTGACGAAGTAACTGCGTAGGGGCCGGGTTGCGCGGGGAGAATGGACTGTGACGTTATCTGCTGCATTACAGGGGAACACGTGTGAGAGACCCTAAAGCTCCAAACATGGAAACGGGGGGGGACACAACGTACGTAGAAAAATTCGGCAAACGCGAGGGAAACCTCGTAACCCAACCCAGCACGGGTTACAGGCTTGCGGTCTGTGCCAAAAGCGGATATCATCTTCGCAAATGGCGGGTAATGAGGCCACTATAGTCAATAGGAGATAAGATTCAAACATCGCCATCGAAGGAGAGCGCGCACGAGTATATTGAACCGAAAATTGCTAAGGCCGAATCCATCCAGCACACGCTGATGGGGATCTTCAAGGCCAGATATGTTGCCATGCAAAAGTTCCGACATCGGTATCCCTGAGTCAACCCCATCAAGCAATCGGCGCCAGCAGCAGACGACGACGACGAGATAATGACATACCGTCTACCTGGAGGCCAATACCCCAATCAGAGCATCGAAAGTTGACAACAAGGCCAGTACCGCACATCTGATTGTCCACAGCGAGTAGTGGGATGTGAGTGACACCATCCACCTGTGGTTTAGCGGGAAGAGGATACGTGAGTACCGATGTTTGCCGAGGATGTCCCCGTGATGTTGTGTTCCCCGAAGAATGTACTGAGCTAGATGTGGCTTGTGACCACTTGGACGAACAGTGTATATCTCCGAATATCTCATCTAGAGGGCGATGATCCGTACATGTAATCCTGTCGCTAGACGACGGGATGTATTGGTCCGGCAGGTCTGTAGGCTGGTCCGTGCGATACATCTTCAAGGGAGTCGTGAGGCCGGCATGAGCCACGCTACGTAGCGTGCTCTTCTGTAGAGAATTTAAACCATGGCCTACCGCGAATCCGAGCGAGAAACGTGCCTGTATAATCCTGTCGGGGTCTGAATGCAAGTAGTCATCTCCTTGATGGACTTGTTCCTGCATCGACTGAATGTTCTGTGACGACACGTGATGGGGAGATCCTTGATGTTGTTGAGAAACGTGGAGATGTGTACCGACGGGAGTTCCATTATAGCGGTAATTTAAGTGAGTGAAAGGATCCATGGTGGCAAACTACGGCGCGACAAGAGTTGGGGAAGAAGTGCGACAGAACGCTGTGGGTGATGGACACTCAAAGCCTGAGGAAACAAAGATGGAGCACATATATACCTTCGCGCTACGCTCTGAGAGTTATTTGTACCGCTTGCCGAGTGACGGTAGTTGCTCGGTTTTGACTCAATGGTGACACAGGCACGGTTGAACAATGCCGAGTCGCGACGGGTAGCGTGCTTGCCGAGATGACCCAACAACTCAATGAACACAGCGCGGGGAAACGAAACGAGATTCCCGTTACACGATCTGGGACAACTTTGACTCCAACCACGAACCACGAGGCTAGGATCGCCGCGTAAGCGGCACGGACTGAGGGCCTCGAGGAACTTGTGTGCAGTGAGACAAGAGAGCGGGACGGTGATCGCTGCGTGGGTGAAGTATGGGAAGGGGTTTGGAGGAGCGTCAATTGTTTCACGATATGTTCTCGACTTGATTGGCATGCTATTAGAGTGGATCAAGTAAGTGAATGAACCTAATTCGGTGAGACGGCACACATGACTTGCCGCCAGCACACGCCAAATATTTGGTAACAGAATCGAAACGCATGACAGGCGGCCTCAGGCCTTAGGATTCAAATATTCAAATATTCACCAGGTGTTGGCGTCGTGACTGCGTGTAAACATGGGTATGATTGTCGGATCTTCACTCTGTGCCATCGTAGGTTGAGTCACCCACAGTGGTCACGCTTAACTTAATGTTATGAACGCTGGGAACTGCTTTAGGCCACAGCAGAGGCATTAGCGCAGTCGGCAAAGGCTTGAGTTGTCGGTACGTAATGCAAACAAAGTTGAAGCTTATCGGTTCGAATTTTCTTTTCTGTAGGTTCATCCCTGATAGGCCTGAGCGCCCGCCAACACAAATACAGCATCACACTTCTGATCGTACTAGTTGGGTCTCACACAGCTTTAACCCTTTTACTCGTGTAATGGGCATTATGTTGGGGCGCACCTAGTGACAAATATGATCACTCACATGCAAGTTTTAAGGTATGCATATGACCAAATCAGTCGCCTTCCCTCGTCCACATTACGCCATGACTCAAGTTTTCACTTGACTGTGAACGCTCGGATCACTACGTTTCGCATAAGACTACGAAAAATGCGTTGGATCCAGTAATGGATAACTTGACAGATCAAGAGGTTGCATCCCAACAAGTCGAACGGCGACGGTCCGGGATAAAACACGCAGGTGAGTCCTACTGCATGTAAGTGTGTCACACAGCTTGAAGGTACTAGCACCACGCTTGCTTTGCACGCTTCTCGAGATAAATGATTGCGGGAGCGTGCCAGGGTCGCCGAAGATCCGAAAGTATGCCCTTCCGGTCGATTACAGAACCCTTGATCAGGTGGTCTCCATCAGCCAAGCTGGCTGCCGCACCATCAGAGAAATGTATCACCGTTCCATTTCAAAAACTCATGACGACCCCAGCAAGTTGGTCTACTGTATGTCATTTCTTGTCGACTCAAGAGCCTTTCACCAACCCGTGCGTCGCGGGGGTCTCCATGCCGCCGCATCAGACGAATGCATGGACCAATGATTGATGACTAGGACTGCCCGTTGCAGTCACTGCATCTTACCATTTTGGATATCATGTATAGTGTCAGATTTTGTCAGCCAACGCAAGTACCGCACCGATCACCCCTAAGTCGGTATACAAACCATACTGTATAACATCGCACAGCATTCACACCAAACAAGCCTAGAATATCACCATGTGCATCGCGGGACTTAACCTCGCGATTTCCTCCACCCAGGCGGTCGAATGGCTCGTCGTTTTTACAACTTTTCATTTCTTCAGAAACGTACAATGCACCATGAAGACAATCATTCCTGAAGCTGAATCCAAAGGTGGACGCGTCAGAGCTGGGACCACAACCACCTTTGGCTGGATCGTTTCTATCATCCACGCACTTGCAG
Organism: Pulveroboletus cf. aberrans; assembly: GCA_038094155.1. Taxonomy (NCBI): domain Eukaryota; kingdom Fungi; phylum Basidiomycota; class Agaricomycetes; order Boletales; family Boletaceae; genus Pulveroboletus; species Pulveroboletus cf. aberrans. Next base: position 10,512 of record JBBPTO010001056.1, on the reverse strand, counting down.
GCCTCGTTCCCCCCGCGGTCTATATCGGCGCACTCGTGCTCAACAAGTTCCAACAACCCGAGTGGATGACACAATTCCGCCTCTCAGATGAGATTGCTGGTGTCAGGTTTGATCCAGTGCGGAAGGAAATGCTGAGATTGGGGGCTTGTCTTGCTGGATATGGACTGGAACGACTTGTTATCAACGCTTTGCATCATTTAGGGGACCAATGGCATGCGCTAGGGGTGCGTATTTTTCGACTTTCAACGTCTGAAGGCTGACTATTCTTCCATTTGTAGCGTCGCGAGCGGCCTCGGGTCGTTCAAACAGGTGCATATGTTTGGGTCCGTCATCCGATATACAGGTGAGTCCTTTTCGGTCCGTCGAATGAACCACACAGTGACATGAAGTAGTTTTTTTCTCCTGCAAGAAGCTGTGTGGTCGGTTATGTTCTGGTCCTACATCCCACTTGTCGCATTCGGAATCATGGTGGCAGCTTTCCTGGTCAAAATTCCCATCGAAGTGCGTTTCAATTTTTCTGCCAGACTTCAATGTGCTGACCTCCCACTCTGGAACGATCAGGAGGCCATCATTCAACAAGACGAAGGAATCAGACAGGAATACAGAGAATACATGAAAAAGGTTCCTACAAGGCTCATCCCGTTCATCTGGTAATGCCGATATTCCATCTGCGACATGTTAATCATCGCTGTGTCATGTGGTATCTTGTTTCCCCGTGAAAAAATATATGTTGATCTTCAGTGTGAAGATACACTCGTCCAAAGTAAGCCAAAGAGATCGCTTGATCGTGCACTCTAGGATGGTCCAGATCCTTGTTCATTCAGGCCATTCGACACAACATGGTGTTTGTCGCAGATCGTAAGTCCTTGTCCCTGGATTTATGACATGCGCAACTTGTCATATCGTGCAGGCACCGGAATGTGAAATGTCTTAGCCTTCTCATCACAACCTCTCCTCGGCATTGATCGGGTCCCCTTCTCCCTTCCAATACTCTCCGTTGACACACGCAAAGTAGCCACTGGATACTATTCAAGACACATGGTTTAGTCACTTGATTGGACTAGACGGAAAGCTAAGTGTGAGTCTTGGTAGTCGGGAGAGATCTGGATGGAAAATACCGCGAGGTGACTTAGGATTCGAGCGCCTGTTCTGTGCCACGGCCGTTCGATTGCTTCGCCCAAGTGACATGCTTTCACCTCGATCAAGGATGGCGGGAGCGTGGAGCTCGGAAGCTGATCGGTATTGTCGTTCATCATTCGGATTCCTACTTCGTGTTCGTGGACTGTAGGTCGACAGCAATCAATGCTCGGATATCTGGAACGACGACAGTGACACTGGCATATTGCCACCACCATCGCAGGATCGACAAGGTTAATAAGCAAAGCCCACGTTGGCGTTACACATCGGGATGGCGAACCAGATCACACTTCCAGCTAGGTGAGCGTCGATCGCGTGGTGCACCATGGTATGATATACCATTGTCCTCGAGACCATCTCAGACGGAACGAGGAACGCAGCAGTTCGTGATGATGGCATCACTCACAGTGCCGAAGGTTCCGACGTCGGGACGTGACCGCGAAAATCGAGTAGGGTCTTCTTCTCTTGGGACGTGTTTCGAGCATGGCATGGGTTCGCGGTAGGAGGGAGGTCAGACGATCAGATTTTAGATATGAAGATGAGACATACATACGCGCAATCATATCGGAAAGTACCGGATGTAGTGTCTGGCCAAGTGATCAACATTCGTTCTATCACTCGATCGAATCGATGCAATTTATGGCAATCGGGATCATGATAACAGACTGTGCCGCCCAGATAATCATGAATTGAATGATGACGCGATCGATGACGCGCAGTCGCCGAGTACACCAGAATTGTCCGGCCAATAGGTAGTACTCGAAATGCTTATTCACCATTTGTGAACATTCGGAACCATCTGTGGCCAGACTTCATAAATGAATGGTGCACTTCGCAAATTATATCCTGGACGCCGTCAGGACGGATTATCAGAATCCTGAGCAAAATTACCCGAATTTGTTCGCAGGCTCAAGTTGCGGTGTGTTTTTTTTTTAATGGAATGATTCTTGGAGGATCAACTTGTCTTCCAAGACTGGCCTTTCAGAAACACCCTTGAAGTGATCGAAGCTTTCTGGTCGACCTCTACACACATTTTGTTGGATGAAGTGTCAAATGGGAAAATTGTACGGCACAAAAGCTAGCTGATTGTGATAATAAAAGGGTTGAAGGTACAACTCGAAGGGACGATGTCGATTCAAAGACTGCAATGTCCTCATCGAGTGAAATTTGTCGAATATCAATGAGCTGACCGCAGCCAGTTGAGCACCCGGAGAGATAAGCGAGAGCACCGGCACATAATTCAGAAGCGTGGGTCGAGTCGAACGGACGATCTCCCACGGTGAGTTCTGCCAGTGACGCGTACTATATATATCTGTTCTTATCATTGGGTCCGATGATCTTATCAGGCGCTCTTTGGCTACGCAGCTGTCTCCCCCTGGTCCCAGTCACATTAATATCATCATGTCCTCCCCCAACCCAGACGTCGTTCTCGCAACTGCCCGCTACGGTAAAGACAAGGTCCGTGTCTTCCGTGTCAAGCGCGAGGGTGATCTGCACTACATCGTCGAGTATAACGTTACCTTGCTCGTCGAGGGCGATATCGATGTTTCGTAAGCGCTTATCCTGATCTCAACCGCCCATTTCCCCCTCACGCAGTGCTAAATCACATATGCATTTTCCAGGTACACCAAAGCCGATAATTCGGTCGTCGTCGCCACCGATTCCCGTACGTCTTTCTAATGGGTACCCTGCTTGATGTGTGGGCTGACAATCAACAGTGAAGAATATCACGTACTGTATGTACTTTCTTCCCTCTCATACCACCCGAGTCAACTACGTACTGGCACGTATCCAGATTTGGCTAAAGTTTCGGACCACATTCTGGTTCCCGAACATTTCGCCCTTCATCTTGGCACGCACGTTCTCTCCAAGTATGCACACCTCCAGAAAGCCTTCATCACCATCGAACAGCTTCGCTGGTCGCGCATTATAGTCAGTGGACGGGACAAGCCGCACCCCCACGCGTTTCATCGAGATGGAGACGATAAGCGAGTCGCCCATGTCGTGGTGAGTAATTCTCGACTTCATTTAGGAGATTTTATCCCTTTGGGCCGCGAGGGCGTCGACTGAAACACGGGTGGTATCCGGAGTGGAGCCGGCAAGGGATGACATCGCCAACGGAACAAACATTCTGTCGGAATATGTCGACTCCACATTGAAATGGACCGAGGTCTAGCCTGTGGAGCCAATAGACTATTCCTGTTTCTTCTTATATAAATTCCCCCGCCCTCGCTGATGCTGATTCTATCCCGTCTAATTTTCGGTCTGCGTGCGGATCCTCCCATGATTCTCAGCTTGAAAAGACGAGTGGCAAGGCTTTGACGGCGAATGTGACGGCGGGCATCGCCGACTTGTTGGGTAAGTTAAGCTGCTACATCATCCGTATCTGCGTTCACATTTGGGTCTGAAGTGCTCAAGTCGACTGGGTCCGCGTTCGAAGGGTTCATCCGGGACGAGTACACGACGCTGGTCGAGGTCTCTGACCGGATCCTGAGTACGTCGGTCGATCTCGAATACCGCTTTGCACCTGTCATTATTCCGGTCCCCGCCGACCCTCAACTGCTTGACTTTGGCATTCCCCAGAACCTGGATGCGATAAATGGGACCGTGTGGGACGCACCTGGGGTAGCTGAGCGTGCTAGGACGTCCACGCTGGACATATTTGCGACCGATGAGAGTGCGAGTGTGCAGGTGCGTCACAATCCAAATGCGGCTTGCTCACAGGTTGTCATGTTGGACAGGCGACGCTCTACAAGATGGGTGCACGAGTGATTGCGGAGAACGGGGGCGTAATGGAGGCGACATACAAGCTGCCGAACAAGCACTACATTCCCGTGGACCTGGGGCATCTGCAGGTGGACAATCTAACACCGTGAGTGTTATTTATCTGTGTTTGTGCGGATGACGTGTGAGATCGGGAGAGATCGGAAGGCCGCTACTCGGAGAGGAACACGTGATAGGCTGGCTCCGATTGGCCCCCTATTTCTCTGCGCCGGCGGACAATATCGATGACGCCGGTGGCACGATTCAGAGCCCCATTACGTCAGACGGCCCCCCTCGTCTGGCGGGGACTTGCACTGCACTGCACTGGTTGCCGCTTTCCCTTGTCATGGGTCGACGTGGAACCCGCGTGTCCCAACTCTTGTTCTCATACCGTGGCATGCATTTGTCCTAATCAGGTCATACTGCTGCGGAGTAGCTGATAGGAATGTGTGCGGAAGTTGATTCCGTGAGATCGTTGCCCGGATCTCATGATCTCCTTTCCCTTGTCATGAAGGAAGGAGCGTCAAGAGGCTGTGAGACGCAGACTTGGTATGAAGAAATCGCGCTCACTACGGGGTGCGCACCCGAAGGGACTTGGCGGCTAACCTTTTTTTTTTCTTTTTCAGGGGAGTCCTATTGTCTCCCCTCGACATTTATGACGCGTGCGGTGTCATTCACGCAGGGAAGTAACTGATAGCCGGAAACGGGGTGTTTTAGTGTGGGGTTGCTCCACGCATCCGCGTCACGTTCTCTTTGCGGGCGATGCTGACGGGCCTGTTTGCAGTGCCAAAGCGGAGGTCTTCGTTCCCATAGCCGCACCCAGGTGAGTGCCATGACGCACAACTGGCGTTCGCAACTCTGACGTCAAACCCGGTGTGTTGCAGCGGATTGATCTCCGCCACGATCTCGCGTAAACAGGTGTAATTAGGTTGCGTCACTCATTCATTGTCTTGACAACACCGGTGGTTGTGCTTTTCCGTCTCTCATCTTTGGCGCGCGCATCTGAGTCGGTATAGGGGTGTCTTGTAGCATGAATGTCGAGATACGAGGTACGCGGGCAGGGGAAGGGACGAAGGAAGGTCGGCGTGTAGAATGCCTATGTTTATGAATCTATGACATCATTACCGGCAAGAGCCGCTATCTGAGATCTGGGGTTGAGCAGATTTGATAGAGTAAATATATACAAGTTGTGTCATCGGGTTTGGATTCACCAACTGCGAGTAAGCGAAACTCTCTGCAGCCCGCTCAGCATCGCCGCCAACGACGACGACGCAAGAGTTCATACACTGTTCACTATGGGGGGAGACCACAAATGCCCTGTCTGCCAGGCTACTTTCACCCGACCCCAACACGTAGCACGCCACATGCGATCACGTATGTCCCCACTCTCCCGCTCCACTCCCCACTAACACGCCAGTGCAAAAAAGACACGGGCGATCGTCCGTATAAATGCCAATTCTGTGGAGATCAATTTGCAAGAAGGTACCCTGCGCCACTTGCCCCTGGAGTCACCGTCTCACATCCCTTCTAGCGACCTTCTCGCTCGACATATCAATAAATGCCACGCCAACGAAAAACCCGCTCCAAATACATCCAACGTCGGGCGCAGAAAGAGCTCTGCTGCAACCTCGCGTGCCACCACCTCCAAGCAAGCCTGCGACCAGTGTGTCCAGTCCACCCTCCCGTGCGATGGTTCCAACCCCTGCTGTACGTACCTCTCATTTTCCCCTGCTCCTGCTGATCGTTCTGTACTCGCTTCCCGGATTACCCAGCGAAATGCGTCTCCCGCAAATACCGTTGCACCTATGTCAAATTTCATAGGCAGACCGCCCCGAGCGGCCCAGGTCACCATCCCCCCCGCTCTCCTTCTTCATCCTCGTCCTCGCTGAGTGGAACCATCGGCTCGTCGCGGCTGCCGTCTCATCTGGACGATTTCATGCTTGTGCCCCCATCGTCCGCGCCACCCGCCAGCCCAGCCTCCTTTTCTGGTCCGGAACAAATTTTCAATACACCGTTTACCTTTAACCCTGCCGCTCCTGTTTACCCACCCAATTGGACGGCTCAAGACATGTCCCAGCTGCCCATTCCCGTGGCGTCTGATACAGACATGGCTGCAAAATACCGTGTACAGCACGAATTCTTCCGGCGTGCAGGCCTTCCCATGGTTTCCCACAGCTCGCCCATGATGCTCTCGGGCGTATACACCACCCCACAGCAACCACCGCCGTCAAGCAACTGGTACCCTGCCTGGGGCGATTCGGGAACTTACCCACCCTTGGATGATACCAAACCATTCGACGGCATAGCGAGGACGAACTCCTTCCCGTCCTCGGAGCCGATCTCGTTCGGACCCGGATTCTATGATGCCAGTTCCATTGGTTCTGCCTACCGCCCCAGGAGGGTGTCTTTTGATTTCAGCGACAGTAGTAGTGCGGCCTCGCAGTCCGTTTCTTCCAGCGCGGCCTCTTCGAGCCTGCAGCTACCTCTCTCGGGTAACGACATGTACGACGGTCATTCAGAGGAAATGCGTAGACACCCTCATGATGCGCACGTCCAGCGCCGCAGCTCGATATCCACCTCTCAGTTGTCGTTTCCTCCGCAAGAGCCTTCACAGCCACCCGCGCCACACCAACCGCCGCGCGTCGGCGAAGGCGGGTTCTCGTCGGCGTTTGGGCTCATGTCAATCGACGACCCCAACGTGCTTGCTGGTCTCTCTTCTGACGGAGTGCCCTTCTTTTCCAACCTCGGAATGGGAGTGCTGCCTCAGTCGCCCAACGCGACGCCGGTGCCGATACGCGCGCAACATCCCCATCCTCACTCCGTTCGCGAGCGTCCTATGTCACTCGGTGCACTGCCGACACCTGGTTTGACTAAGGATGCGACAGACGTGCGGGAGCTCAAGGACATGTGGAAGACCTACTTGCGTTCGCCTCTCAGCAGTTCTGGTCCTGCGGTGCTCGATCTACCACCGACGACTCAACCAGGGTTGACGCTCGGATCGATGCCACAGTCGCCGTCGGGTCAACGACGGCGAGTGAGGGTATCGTCATTGCCGAGCTTGACACCGACGGTGGAGAAAGGGCATCCGTTGATGGCCAACGGGCACGGGGAGGGGACTGTACGTACGACGCTGCACGGAAACCCAGACGATTTAAAGTGTTATGAGGCGGCTGTGAACGCGCGGAGCGCGTCGCTCAAGCTGAACCTCGTCCCGAAACGACGGGGGACAAGGCCGACTTCTCCCAGTGGCGAGGCCGTCGGCGCTTCTCTTGCCTCGTCCGCTGCAGTGAACGCAGGGCAGGTGGATCTACAAGGGATTATTAGCCGACCGTCGAGCTCGAGTTCGACATCATCGTTGGAACAGGCGTTGTCTGTATCTTCATCACATCCGCCTCCGGCTCACCAACATCAAAACGCGCATCCACACCACGTTCACCCGTCATCCCATGGCACGTCTAGTCTGGTGAAGCCGCCCCCGATGCAGGGTGCGTCAATCTCGTTGCCAATTCCACCCAGCATGTCCATGTCCATCTCTGGTTCTGGTTCTGGCTCCGACTCTGGAGCTGGATCAGGGCACGGACACTTGCATTCGCATTCGCTCGCGTTTGGATCGACCACGTCACTCACATTCGAGCCTGGATCGCGTGCGTCGAGCGTGACGTCTGACGGGACGGGGACGGGCGGGAGCGGGAGCGACAGCGAGGTCTTCCGGCCTTCATTCAAGCGATATCCCTCGCAGACGCTCGGCCCTACGAGCTCCAAGCGGGCCCTGGTCGAGCGGGGTGGTGACGAACCCAAGGGTTTCAAAAAGGTAGACAAGATAAAGGAAGTGGATAGGGAGGAGCGACAAGGACTGGGTGAGGGAATGAAAGAAAATGGGCGAGGTGAGAGGTTCGAGCGCTCACGGGGCGTGAGTACTACGGGTGCGGGCCCGCCTGGGTCGAGACCGATCGCGGCGCTTCCAGAGCGGGCTAAGCGGGTCTAGATGTCGGTCTATTTTCCTAGACACGCGATCGTGCGGTGGACGGTTATACTTTTACACTTTCTTTTCAGCACTTTTTTTGGATCGGGCGTCGTCGGTCAATTGTACGCTCCGTGTGTCGGTCCCCGGGTCATGGATTTCTTTTTCTTCTTGTCTACAATCGAGCCTACTCTTCCTTTTCCCCGAAGCATTCGTTCACTGCACCTGTCGAGGCGATGCATTTTCAACGGTCTTACGTAGCGCGATACAGGCGCTCCCTAGGCTGTTCGCTGGCTTATTCTCAGTCGTGGCAACCCAGTACATACGTTGTTACCCCTTGAATACATAATGATACAATAAATACGACAACTACATACGACAATCCTGATTTCAAAACGCAAGCAAGACTCGGGACCTGGTACCTGGTACCTGTGACACGACTTCGAAGCCCCACTTCTTATCGCTGTCGTAGAGTGCTGTTAGAAATTCATTCGTCGGGGGAAGAACGACTTCGGGACCAGCGTACGGGGAGCGTTCGTCACGAAAGACGGACCCCCAATTTAGTGACGTCAGGTGTCCACTTTTGGTACCGTCTCGTTAGTTGCTGTCGTGTGCGGTGATGGTTTACGATACACGTCGGGGATGGCGTGTTTTCCGTGTTTCCTTTTCAGCCAAGTCGAGGCGGACGGCAGTCGCTCTGCGCCAGTCATTGTGCGTCGACGCATCAAGCCCCGGCGCCTGCATCGGACGATTGAAACGCCAAGCACACGTCAGGGAGACTCGCACCACGAACGATCGTGCTATTGGCACTTCCGGTCCACTGCGTCCCCTCGTCGGTGACGCCATCCACACGGGCAACGTGAGCGAGGTGATCGCGTTGCCCGACTGCTGCTCGTGCTGTACTTCGTGAGTACAGAAAACGGCAAACGCGCACCGTTACACGGACTCGCCCAGCAGAGGGTCATCCGATTTATCCACTTTAGGTGCTGGTAGGACAAGCGTGTGAGTTGCCGATGCCGATGCACTATCGTCAGATAAAGACCTGTGTGCTCCGTTGTCTTTGGTTCTACAGCGTGAACTTTGGATTCGCCGCGTGGCCCTTTTTTTTTTCTGACGCCAGTCTTGGAATGCGATTTACGCTGTCAATGCAGGATGGAGAGACGACTGACGAATATTCACTCGCTGACGGCGACCTTCAGTTATTGTCGAAATTTCTTGCGTACCATTCGCCTCCCTAGCGATCGAAAAGGAATTGACGTTCGGCAGGAGCGCTCGATTCTCTCAAAGGTCTGTCGGTGTCACATGGGGTCGGGTCTTTGACGCCTTTCTTTATTCGAGTCTGTATCCGATCTCTGACGATCGAAACGTGCGGTGATGACTCTAGAGGATTACGGGATTTCTGCGAACTTGACTCTGGTGGGACTGTGGTGGACAGACACGAGGTACCGGGTGACCATGGCAGGACGTGGGGGAATTCGTGGAACGTTGGGCAGGGAACACTAGGGATCCTGGCTCCAGGAAAAATCAATACGGCAGTTAGAAGAGAATGTGGTGATTACGAACCTGATCATAGTTGAACTGAGGTCCAGATGCACTCGGTGGCAATTCGACCTGTGCTATGGTGAGACCACTCTTCAAGAGAAGAGGGACCGATGCATACATCGAGGAGATCCATGTCAGCGGTATTGTCACTCTGGACCCCGCATTCGGGAGGACCGTTGTTTTCTTAGCACAAGCGGACACAACAAAGGAGTCAACATGACTCGCTTGATAATGAGAGACGAACCCCTACTGGATTATGTTGTTATCGTTTCCGCCAGTTGTTGATCCCGTTGACCATTTACAGAAATGGACACCTGCGCAGAAGATATTGTGACGGCGTGCAATATGTCAACGCTATGAATCCACCTACATGGGAAGTACCAGGTACTTGTCCGGAAGGAGGTTGCTAAGATCTCGATCTTTGATTTTCCCGTCCCATCGTCCAATCATAGAGGAACGTATTTGGAGCCAGCGTGACAGCCGGGGACTGTGCAGATGACACTGATCAACATTGTTTTACTAAGGGCTTGTTCAGAATCCACAGGCATCCACGTCTTGTTGAATGCGCTCGGTAATCTCCAGTTGCACATCACTGTGCCCACCATGATCAGTGGTCTTTTACTCAGTGCTCCAGGTTGTTTTTCATTGCTGGGCTTGCGACCCACAATGACTATGAGAGATAAGCAACGTGGTTTTCCCCGAGGACGATCGAGGCATCGCACAAGACATGGTTGTTTATCAGCGTCTTCACCTCAGCCCTTTGACATTGAAGCTGAAGAAAAGTACCACAGCACCGCCACTTCAGTAAAGCGAGATTATGTAAACATTATTAAACCAACACAAGAATAAGCTAAGTAGTATAGGTATGGGTTATTACAGGACTTGTACAATGCCTCTGATTATATAGCATCGAGCCGGCCTTCAAGTTCATCAACGGGTCTACCTTCAATACTTCCTTGAGCTCGCGTGGCTTGTGGTGTGGGATCCGGCACGGTAGACGACTCAGGGTCAGGTAACTTGAGGCTACGAATAATTGCATCCTGCCGTCGGAGGCGCCACGGACGCCCGACCAGCCTATGATAATCTGCATGAAGGAGGCTAAAGATGAG